>PVLA01005687.1:0-140109 GCA_004027455.1 Hydrochoerus hydrochaeris
AGGGAGGGAGGGAGGAAGGAAGGGGGTCTGCGTTGCGGAGCCTGCGGGCGGCTGGGCGTCCCCGGCTGGCGGGTCTGCGCTCTCCGGTGGGGTGCGGCTGGGCGCAGAGACGCGGACTGGGGACTCTCCAAAGTTGGCAATGACCGCAGGGCCTGGAGCCGTCGGCAGCGCTGTCGGCAGGGATCTGGAGCCCAGCCAGGGTCGCTGGGGGCGGCCTCCGCAAGAAGGGCGTGTCCGTGGGCGAAGGTGCCCCCGCGAGCTTGCGGAGGCTCGTGACTTCGCGAATCCCGCGCCGGGGCGGTGCCGGAGCCCCACCCCCGGCCGGCCGAGCCACTCTGCAGCCCGAGTCGGCGGCCGGGCTGGGAAGGGGGCGGGGGACTGCGGGCTGGGTCCCCGCGGAACTTTCAGATTGGAAGTGCAATGGGTCTCTCAGGAACCCATATATATATATATATATGTGTGTTCTTTCTGTTCGGATTCTCCGCGAAGAGGTGGAGAAACAGAATGGGAAGCGGATTGGTTGCACTGTGGCACGGAACTGGAAACCTTCCTGAAAGAGGTTGGGGCTGGCAGCGACTGTTCAGAAGTCCAGTTTCTTTGGGACACCTCTTCAGCGCTGCCTTCCCTGCCTCTGCTTTTAGGACGAGTCTCAAACAGCAACAAACCCACGGCATGTACCCCCCCTCAGGTCTGCTGCGGAGGGACAGGAGGAAGAGAAAGCCTTTTTCTCCTACTTCCAGTTTTTGTGTGTTTGTTTCAAATGTTAATGGATGATAAAACAATACGGATGTGTCCCTCCTAGCGAAGAGCAAGTAATTTCCCACGGACCCCTTGAAGGAGGCCGGGACATTCCGGGGACGGACGTGGCAGGAGTTGGGATCCCCAGGATGCAGCTGGAGAAGATGATCCCCGGTGGAAGGCGATGGCTGAGTCTCCAGCTCCTGCTGGCCGCGGACTACTGAGCTGTGCAGCGCGCCCTTCTCTCTGGCGGGATGCCAGCGCCCCTCTGGTGGTGGCCCTTCAAAGGCGGGAGGAGAAACCCTGAGGACAAGACCCTACCAGGCTCCCAGAAGATTCCACCAGATGTTGGTCGTGCCCGAGGATGCGAAGACTGAATCCCCGAGAAGTAGATGCTGCAGGAGAAACGGAATGGGAAGCTTTCCTTCTCGGCGCTTCCGGGACCCATTCTATCAGAGCTGCGCCCGTTACCTTCTCCCTCTGGTGGATGTGCCTCTTCCGGCGCGAGTTACATCTTTCCCACTGGGTTCTGGCCCAGGAGAGCTGTCTGAAGCCTGGAGAGGCGGAGATATTGGTGCCTTGCAGGAGGCAGAGGCACGCACGCTCATGTTCTCCCATTTAACTACTTGCCTTTCTTGGAGTACTTACAATTCCTAGTGAAGGGTACTTCCTGCCCCTCCTACCCCTGCTTCTACCCCTCTGTCTGATCCCACAGAGACTTTCAGGGCCTCTACACTCACAACTCTTGGGCTTAGGTAGCTTGGTATGCAAGGAAAAGGATAGGTTTCCTTTAAGATGCTCCCAGGGCGATTTCCATTGTAAGAATGGGATGAGTAGAAAAGAAAACACAGGTGGTGTCTCTACACTCCTCTTTCTATCACTAACAGGAAAATATGTAACTAGTGTTCTTTCCTTGTTTCATGAATGACCCTGTTTCTCTAGGGGTCCTCCAGTTATGGATCACAGGGTTTTAAATATTGTACTTACACTGTATTTAACAATATGCAATCTGTTTGTCCACTGGTGGCATTGTTTCACTGGGAAATTAGAAAAGTAGACCGAAGCAATATAATGGAGTTCTTAGATAATGTCTGGAAAGTTGGTGTCATGCTGGTTGGCTATATAGTAAATGTGTATGGTTTGAAGACCCAGCTGAAGGCCACGTATCAAGGTTTGTTAGAAATGGAGGAGGTAATATTCTGTCCTTTGCTGTGGGAATGAGAAAGAACTTTTGAAAATAAGATATTTCATTCAATTATTTGATACTAGCACTTCAGCTTATGATTACAATTGCTTCATAAGTGATTAATAAGTTTTAGAATGGAATAATTGCAAATGTTAGTAATAAAGTTTAAAGGAAACTTCCACTCATGGTAAACAAAGTATTTCTTGTGTGTGATTTTTTGTTTGATCCAGTGATTTAAATACTTATCTCATAGCTTTCTTTACAGAATTATTTTCTTATAAAAGTTTCCATTAGGTGTCAGTCTGACCGAGCTGGTTCCTATTTTAGTTTTTTTGAGGAAAATATTTCACCAGTCCAGGCCTTTTAAGATAAGAAGGTAAAGTAAGACTTTATTAAATTGAAATTACTGCTGTTAACTGTTGTAAGACGGCTTTTCCCTTCAGAATATAAATTAAATTACATCACCACAAGCCAGTTACTGCTTTTGCCCTGTCAATATCCATAGTCAAGATTAAAGAAGTGCCAAGTGTTTTCTTATGGTTTTCGTGTTGGATCCAAATGATACTGAGTATTCATAATTATTGCTTTTTAATTGGTGCCCCGTATTAGAAAACTAAACATCTTTTTTTAAAAAATTATTTACCTAAAGAAGGTAGTAAAATCTGCCTGGAAATGTATATGGGTGCCGCTTAGACTGTTTCTTTGATAATATTATGTAAGGTATAGTAGAAGAGAATGGAGAAAACTTACTAAAATTGCTTTTATTCATTAGTTTTAGTCAATCTTACCTAAATACCCAAATTTTTATGAATGCAATTTATGGCTTATAGATAGACTATCTTATATTTCCTATCAAAATGTATATACTGTCTATGAATGTTCAATATTGTACTCCAGTAACACTCCTTAGTAAGTGTAAGAAATATCATGTTTTTTGGTGATTGCTACTGAGTCAGGTAAGGAAGGAACTTGATAGAAACTACATTTGACAAAAAATTGACTTATTTTACTCTTTGTAAAATGTTCTCCAATGTTTTGGGTTGAATATAGAATTGTTGGAAATGGTGATATTCAGAATTAAAGATTAATAGAGAACGATGACAACTCTCATATGAGTTCAAAAATATATTACTTTGGGGAAGTACACTTTTTAATAAATAATCATATCTTAGAACCAGTTTCTCCAAAGCCACTGTTAGCCTGAGAATCATGTGTTCCTGGTATAGCAATAGTGCCAACCTAGAACCAGAACAGAACTACTAGCGAAAATCCAGGCAAAGGAAAACAATGATGAAATAATATTTGATAAGTGGAAAATTCCACCAACTGTGTTATTACTTTTTTGTTTTTGTATTTGATATTAGTAATGTAAATTTTTAAATAAAAATAGCAAATGAAGATGCAGGTATGTATAGGTGCAGCTACCATTATACCAGAGAAATGACAGAATTTTACATTCTCACAGCGTTAGGGAGTAGCATGTTCTGCAGATTAGATTTAGCTGCTTGAAAAGAAATGATATTCATGACATAAGAATACTCGGAGACTATTATTTTAGTTAGCTATTGAATTTAGTTATTTGTAGCTACACAACTATAAACATAAATGCTATATAGATTTTAAGCACACATTTTTGTAGTACAATTTATTTTTAAATGGTTTGAGTGTTTGTTTTCCTCTAGCACTTGTGCTTTAAATCATAACTTTTAAGTCTTAAAGTTTAGTCTACAAAAAATTTTGTGTGCATCTATAAAATCAACCATTAAATTGAGAAAACATTGCAACTCATTCACAAAGGATAAGCTAGAAGAAGGTATTGTGAAGTTTTCTGTTTCTTGAAATGTATTTTCTTGAGTTTATTACAAACTAACAATAGAAACAAAGCATCTCTAAATTTGGTAATTTTGTCCTGATTACAAATTTGTGACTGTCCAAATATTTCTAGTTATGAGTTCTGTTATAGTCTGTATAGTGATATGAGCTAAGTGAGACAATTTTATCTCCAAAACCAGAAAATCATTGCATTATCTGTATGAATGTAGAGATAACATTTTTCATTTCGTTTATGGAAATACCCTTAAATACTAATGCACAATACCCCAAAATGTAAGCAAATTATAGCCATACCTACAGCCAAAAGTTTTCTGATAACTAAAAAAAAAAAGAAAGAAAGAAAACCTCTGTGAACCCCTATTAATTCAGTTCAAACACTTGAAATAAGGCTCACTATCTTAACCACATCTGATGAATTTAAACTAAAGATACTTATATTGCTATAATCTACATTCTAATAGGTTCATGGTTCAAACATAACTTATATCATAATATATAATTTAAAAATCTGACAAATTATACTGCAAGTTACGTACTTGCATAATTTGAAAGCAGTATCTGTTTACAAACAAAATTCATGCTCTTAGGAAACACTGTTCTTAAAATGATTATTTTTAAAATGATAAAAACTTACAAAGTTGATATTTATTGCAATTTGGATTTGCAATTTATATCAATATATGAATAAGAACTACTTGTCTAGAGTCTTTTCCTCTCCAGTAAGCAAATAAGCTCAATTTCAAGAACAGCTTTAAACAAGTCACAGTAGTAAGTAAAAATTACTTAAGATAGTTTCCATATACACACATACACCAAAAATTCTATTGGTTTTTAGATTCCAAGAATGAATGAATGAATGTATGACATATCTAATATTCTACCAGATGCAGACATAAGGAAAAAGATCTTTTGTAATAGAAATAAAATAAGATTTAGAAATATACTGAATATTTTTACACATAACTAGATGAATTCAAATTAAAGCTTCAGTATGAATTTGGTTTCATGTACAATTTGTTTGCATAACTTATGTAAACAAATTTTGATGATGTTTATAAAGACAAAGTAAATTAGGGAAGACAGTCAGTTATATGGAAAACTAACATTTAATTTTCCCCTTATGTATATGAAACTTATTGGGAGAGAGTATGTACCATGGTGGAAACAATTTTAGAGTAAATCAAGAAAATCTGGTTTTGAATACAGCTTGGTCCTCAATTGTCTCTTCTGCAAGATAGGCTACATTATATTCTCCCATCACCTGTCCACCTCTTTAGAAATTCTTTTTTTTTTAATCTAAATTCTACTCTTCATTTTATGTATAGATGATATGTAAATCGATAAAATAAGCAAAAAGAAAGCCTTAAAAACTCCATAAGTCTTTCAAAGGTATTCAGCATATTTCTTCTTGATATCAAATAAACTTGTTCTTCAAGATTTTTACTTAAATTCCTAAAACAGGACATATATGAAAATATTTCCATAAGCTTCAAATAAACTTGTTCTTCTGGATTTTTACTTAAATTACCCAAATAGGACATATATGAAAATATTTCCATCAACTTTTACCCTCTGTTTTTTATTAGAAGTTTTATTAAGAAAGAAAAGCCTCAAAAGAAAGATTTACAGTTTTATACTAATGTGATTGGGAATTCCCGTATGCATATACATGTATAAGTTTGAAGATCCTTAAAGCATAAATCCAGCCTCAAAAATATTTCAGCCTAATAAGACCAAATTACAAAGAATCCTATTTGAAGTTAAATATATAATTGAGGAGATAAACACTTGATTTTTCAAAGTGTTTACACTGGATGCAAGCATTTGTCCTATTAAATTTAATTATAATTATTTAGAGGAGTGAAGAAATTACTGTGATTTTTCACCTATCATGTTAAAAAGGACCAATATTTGTCTATGATATTTAATTTTAATATAATGAAGTAGCATTTAAAATAACCTAGTCCTTGATGGGCGTGGTGGCACACACCTGTTATCCCAGCACTTGGGAAGCTGAGGCAGGAGGGTCATCACAAATTCTAGACCAGCATGAACTGCATAATGAGACCCTGTCTCAAAAAAAGAAGACAAAAATAAATAAATAAATAAATAAATAAATAAATAAATAAAATAACTAGTCCGGTGTCTGGCACATAGTGCTTCAAGATATTTAATAGTTTAGTGGAAGCAATGATACCTTTTTAGGATGAATGTAAATATAGAATGTTACATTTTTTCCATAACTGGTGTCTTTTTTAAAGTAGCTGTTATATAAAATGGTTATTGCACACTATGCATTTAAATTTGTTGTTACCATGTACTCTTATTCTCCGTTTGTTTACTAAGAGTACAGTTATACTAATTCTTAGACATAAATCTTAAACAACTAAAAATTTGGTAATTTTTTTTCAAACTAGTGATAGTCTTTTTGAAATTCTTGAGTACCTGTTTAATCTGCTATTGACATACAATGCTTTTATTCCATGTGAATTTCACCTAATGTATTCTATTTAATGGTGACTATGTAACCATTTATAAGAATGAATTTTAAAAAGTAATCAATAGTAAGATACTTCACAAAATGTAAGAATTACTATGATATTTATATTTTCACAACCAAGGATCTGTGTGACCTTTCCATTTTTTCATAGCTTACCAGGAAAACCAACTAAATTTAAATTTTATTTGAAAGATGTGAGTTTCCTAGATATTCCAGGTACAGTAAATATAAACTGATATTTTAATCACAAAAGAAAATGTCATTTTCTAAAAGCTAAGGTTATGTATCAGCTATTGCTTTATTCAGACAATTTATGTAATGTTAATTTATAGTTCAACGATGTTAAGAAATCTGTCCATTTAAAAATTTGGGAGTAGGTTGAATAAAAGTTCTAGAAAGCTTTAAAGAGTAACTGATTTCAACAAATATCTGAGAGTGGGAGCATGAGATTTGAAAATCATTTACCCACATTTTAATTAAAATGCTTATTTAAATTTCTATTGTTTTATGTAATTTATCAAACAACAGTTTTTACGTTATTTAATGTGGTATATTAAAATACCAAAACCCAAAAATTTCTAACAGAAAGATGTTGTTATTAGTTGGAGGTGAAATATTTTTTAAAAATAGTGATAGTGTGAAACTTTTGAGACAGATTCACATTTGATCTGGCAATCTATGTAGATAACAATTCTAACTGACAAGAGACAAGGGATAGTTATAGCAATTAATAGTAAGAACATGGACTAGAGAGAAGAATGTTTCTGAGTGATTTTTCTTTTAAAATTAGGAGGGAGAAAGAAGGCACTGTAAAAAGAATTAGGATGTGTTATATTCCGATGCCAGCTGCCCACAATGAGTATAATTATGCACTGCAGACATGTACTGATAAAAATGAAAATTAAACAATAAATAATATTCCTGGTGATGTATTAATAAACATAATAGCTAGTACCAATACACCTTGAAGAAAATGTGAATTTCAGGAAACTTTCAAAGAGATCTTTTATTTTTTTTAAATGTAGTGCCTCTTTCCTGGTGGTGATGGGCAATGGCAGTGTTGATTTTATGTAGTTTATAAAGAAGAAATCAACTTACCATATGAATTAAAATTATATTTAAAAGTCTTGCTTTTATTCAGGTCAGAAGGTGTGCTTTTGCACAGAACTGTGCATCATTTAAAACATAGATAACCTCTGAATACAATGAGCCCTAGCTTCTATGCAGAAAATTGGGAAGTCAAGGGATCTGGATGTTTTTCAACTCAGGAGAAAACGTGTCAGTCTTTAAAGCTGGACTTGAGAAAATTAAGACTAAGGGAGGCATTCCTCAAAAGAGATAATCATCTTTATCCATTGTTTCTATTGAAAAAGATAGTGTTATATTTGAATAGGTGCTTTAGAATTTAACCTAGAAAAATGTTTAGGATCACGTCAGCAATATTATTGTTATGAAATAGAGATGCTTCACTTAAGAGTTTAGTTTTTACTATTTGATTCCACTGATAGGGATTTCAAGGAAGGGGCTATTTGTTTCTTAACTGTGATAAAGACATAGAATTTGGACATGTTTGTCCTTCTCTAGCTTGGCCTTTATTTCTAAAGACATATCCTTTCGAGTTGATTATTTGCTTCTTGTGAAATTACTTCCCAGTCCATTATCCACATAGAATACAAAACTTCACAGATCTTAGAAAAGCACATATTAAATTAATATTTATTAATTATTTTTCTATCAGAGATTCAGTTCTTTGACATATAATATAGTTCCAATGTTTTACACCTGAAAGCCTCACAACACAGATAATTTAAGCTGCTCCATAAATACTCATATAAAATTTGGAGCTCATTTTCAAAGTCCTCAATGGATGTTTTGTTTTGTAATACATCACAGTAAAAAGTCATTATTGTGGTTTTTCTTACCACTTTACTATGTCTGACAATAATCTCTCCATTTTTCATAATATTCAGTGATTGTTTTCACCTAATGCCTATAATTTAAATGTTCTTTAAACTCATGTATTTAATATGCAGATATGAGTTAATAAAACATTCTAAAGGTCTGTAGTATGCTTATACTTATGAATTTCCAAAATCTGGGAAAATTTTACAGGCTAAATTAATACTGATTTGGAAACACATACAAATTACAATTAAAAGACTAACTTGATGTTGTACTATAGTTAAAACATTTCAGTAAAACAAAGAAAATTTTAATTGCAATTATATCACTCAGCTTAATAAGCTTTAAATGAAAATGCTGTCTAAAAGATTGGATTAACCAAAGTTTTTCATGTAGCTCATACAATGGAAAATTTAAAATAAGATTAGCGAATAACACCAACCCAATTATTTTCTCATACCAAAGAGCAGAAATAAAACCACACTTTAATATACACTATAAAATTGTATTTATTCTCTTTAGTTCAGTTTTTAAGTATTTAAAACTGTTTTGTTGAATACAGAAAGACAGGTTGATCCTTGGACTAAAGCAAGAAAAATAAATTATCAATGTTACAAACCCCCTATTCACTTCTTTTATGCTATTTATGAAAATTGCAGGGTGAGCTGCCACTGTCATATCTGGGTTACCTATAATGTTAACTATTTTGCTGGCCAAGAGGATGATTTCTCACTGTGTGGTCACCAACTTTCCACGCGAAGAAGCATACTTTTAAATTGGAAGTGCTTCTGTTCCCCAGTCAGATTTCTGACACAACAGTGAGAGTTTACTAGAAAAAAATACTTTAAGTAACTAGCTTTGTTTTAAAATTCTACAGAATAATAGGATCAATATTTTGTCTCCATTGAAAGATTTTCATTTTTCATTTACTATATTTTCAAGTAATCATTCCTATCATCTTCCTGAAATGTTAAAAACAAGTCATAAATACAATTTAAGATAGATAGATAATATATTATTGTGACCTATTTTAATGTTCATTTGAAGATAATACAGGTACCAAAATGATTCATAGATGCCACACATAAAATAATTATTTTTTCCCCAAGAAAAGATGTTTTATGGATTCACATACTTTGGTCAAGAATAAGATGCTTGAAGATTTGTAAAGGATAGATTTTAATCCTCAAACCAGCTAATTAAGCTGCTTCTGTATAATATACAGTTTTAAGTTAACAGTAATTAATATAGCCAGCTTGGAACCTCAGGAAGCTAAAGCCAGCAAGTGCTTTTTGGTTCACTTGAGAGGATGCAGTTTGATTGCTGGCGCCAGTAAACAGGTTGGGAATTGTCAACATTGTAATTAGCAGCAAGTTTCTGGATTCTCAGTCTGCCAGACTAGTGGGCTGATGCTTGGAGCAGTTGCCCCAGGGGGGAGAGAGAAAAACAAAGGAAGGGAATTTGAGCAACCTTGCTATGCTCTGCCAGCATATGCCCCTGGACCAATGTTTTTCTTGGCAAAGGTCTATTTTAAGACATGTAGCAGTGGTTTCCACAAAATATGAAACTCACCATAGCAACCAAAATGGCAAGCATCTCTAGGAACCTTTCCTTGATTGGATATCAGGTCAAACTGTGTTCAGAGCTACATTGCCTTATGTGCAGTATGCTCTGTACTGTGTGCAATGTGGTTATTAACAGTATGATTAAAAGGGTTAAAATCTGTTTTGGCAGCGATCCTGAAATACTCTGCTGAAAAGCTGTCAAAGAATGAGGTTATGCAAACCTTATTAACCCTTTATGTAGTACAAATAAAAAGGAAATGTCAACCTTAATACCGCTGAGAATCTAATCTTCAGTAGTTTAATGATAATTTAAATGTAGTTTTCTTAATTCAATACAATGTGATCGTTGTGGAAAAAGGTTGTCATAGATTTAAAATTCAAATAGTATTTGCAGTGCTAGGACTAGAACTATATTAATAAAGTTTACCGATAATTTATAAGCCATTTGAAGAAAAGATAGGCTAGCTTTTGAGATTATACAATAAAAGTTTATGTGTGTATATTTGTATACAAATAAATGTGAAATTTTACTGGTCTTCTAGTCTATTATGGTCTGAAATAAATAACACAGACTGTTCAGTCACAGGATAATTACTAGCCCACCCACCTGAGGTAAAAGCACAGTAACAAATCCTTTTACTGTTTTTTTTAAGCAGCTCTGTAGTAAATTAATTTTACCTTCCAATCTAAAAAAGGTCAAGGTTGTTGAGCATTGCTAAAATACACGTATTAATTTCTTCCCATATAAATGCTTGGAATCACATCAGGGATATTTTTACTGTCATTCTCTATCTTTGCCAAAACATGAGGAAGCTTCAGAGAGATAAACAGGATGGAGAGAGACAAACAAAATCAATTTCTTTACTGTAAAAAAGTTTATAAACGGATCAACGTGCTATGTTAAGCTATAGCCATGTGGTAATTTCTGCAGGTGGATTATCAAAAGTGCACAAAAATGGTTGCATGGATCTGGCACCCAGATGTCTGTCATAGCATTTAGCTGACGCTTTTGTGGGAAGAAGGATTACTCATATTTGTTGGAGAGAGTACAGTTCTCTAATCCTCCTCCACAACAGAATTTGTGTTGGAGTGAAGGAGCAACACAATTCTTATCCACTATCCTCTACACTCAGGAATTCTCCATAATTATTTATTATTTCCAGGGGAATTAGATGGCTACAGTGGCCCTATAATGTGCTTCCAGATATACAACTTGATGTAGATTTTTAAGGTACATTGACTCAGCAGCATGAGTCTTACAACAACAGTTCATTCTATTTATGAGGAAGGGAAGAAGGAAGTAGAAAGGCAGTCTTTCTTGCTAAACCTCATAACATTTTTCCTCCCGTTTCTCTGAAGATAGTGAAGGATACTTGGCAGTGAGTTATTAGTGTCTCAGGGTGGACAGCTTTTCTCAGAGTCGCGTGGTTGCTCTCAAACACTTGGCATCTGAGTTGTGTCTCAGAAGTTCATCTATTTATTGAGTACCAAATTTAAAAAAAAAAGATATGGAGGGCAGAACTTTTTATCCTTCTTCTCCTTTAAAAATAGCCTCTATGTGACTTCTGTTATTGAAGTGTTTTGTCTTTAAAGGTTTTGTATATTGTATTAGAAAACAATTGCTTCAGTTTAGTTAAGACTTTTAGATCAATGTCCTTACTGCAGTTCCTTCCCATTCACTTAACTGTAGGCTAATTTTGTTTTCTGAGCCTTAAGGATTCACATCAGTGAAAGAAGAAGGAAGCCTTTAACTTTTTGAACCTTGAATTCTAGGCTTCTTCTTTTTTAGCAAGGAAATAGTTGTCATTGAATGAATGAAGTTAACCCCCTTCTATATTCTAAGAAACAATTCTCCATTACTACATCAGGAGCTGTCAATTACTGATGATGAAGAAAAGAAAGATAATATCTGAGTTAATACACTTCAGGAGCAGAAATTAGATTAACATTCTTAGGATGTTACATAGGCTTATGTAAGCCTCAGAAGTCCTAGGTTAGTGCGTGGTCACACCCATAAATAGTACAAAATCAGTCTCCCACATTTCTAGTTTTATTAAAACTACATGTTATATTAGTAGCAATGAATGTAAGTCATCTTAATAAAAAGTATGCAAGAACATACTTTTTAAATGTAAAACATAGACTTTTTCTTTAAATTCCTATAGTAGAAACATAAGCAAAATGATTAGGGTAATGCCAATTTAACAGTTATTAAGCTATCTACATCAATGCAAGTACACTTGTATTATCTCACCTTTGATTTTTTTTACCAAGCAATGAATGTGTCGAGATAAAGCAAATTGTATATTCAAAAGAGCTAGAAATGTCTTTCAGAATGAATTAATACATATCTATCATGCATGTTCTATTCATGAGGAACCTGTTCAAATCTATCACTTTACTCACTACTTACTATGTGCTTGGCATTCTTTTAACTGTTAGGGTTACTTAGGAATAATGAACAGACCTTGCCTCAAAGCATCCTGACCTATAGTGTGTCTTGCAATCCAAGTTGTTATAAGCTCCGTGGCAGGATACAGAGGAATGTAAAGCAACTGCCTCCTGTCAAGGACCTTACTCTGTTATGGTTACTTTCAAATAAGGAGCTGTACAAAAGCGATTGTTAGTACGAGGCATTACTGTGGTCTCTACGCATCAAAAGTTTCACGTCACAGACAAACATAATAAACATCCTTACCAGAAATGGATTTATCTTTTTTCCCTTTATACTATAGATATTCTTTAGAACTGAATAGACCAAGTAAATATCCAATGGGAAAAGGATAAAGCACACCTTTTCTCAAATAAAAAAATTGTTACTCTATTTCTAGGTCTATTATTGTAGCACTATGAATAATTAGAGAACCACTGCTTTCCATGCACTGACCTAAATAATTTGGCTCTGATATTATTGTTATTATTATTACTTTTAAAAGTATTTTAAGTTAGAAAATATGACTTTACCTGAGTAGTAAATTCTACATGAGAAATATAATTTTCAGAATATTTCACTTTATTTTGAATTCTTATCACATGTATTTATTATAAACTACTTTTTATTATTGATATCTTTGTAATTATATTATTGAACTGAATTGAGTTTTACAAAACTTCAGCTCTTCTTTTGATTTAACTTATAATTGTTGTGTTAATTATAATAGTTGCCCACATTTTATTTTGGTATTTTACTATATCTCATTTTTAAAGCAAGGAAGATCAGATTCATTTATTGCAAAGCATATAGTATTAAATAAGAACTTTAGATTTCATGTACTCGTGTGTGTGTGTGTGTGTGTGTGTGTGTGTGTGTCGGCGTATGCGTGTGTGTGTGATTTTTTTCCTTTGGATCATTATTAAAATTTCCTCATTTGTTTAAGATACAAAGGGTTTTAAAATTATAATGTAAATAAATTACTCTGATGAAATTCTTTAAACAGTTGCAAAATGGGTATTACAGTATTATAAAATGTTTCTTAAATATGTATTTTGGAATGGCATTTGATAAAAATTTGCATAACTATACATGATTATAATAAAAAAAGAATATTATTGGTTAAGCAATCAGATTATATGGCTTCTCTATATGCCAATTGAAGATCATTTCATAGGACCATAATGTACTCTTCAGACAACAGTTGTTTATTCAAGACTTTTGTAGAAATATTAGAAATGCAAAGGCTCAATTGATTAAACTGTAACTCCAAAATACAGTGAATTGGTCCTTGGTTAATACTTTAAGATAAAGTTGAAAAAAAAAACTATTAGGATTAAATCACTGTGTATTGTAAAACTTGGATTAGACCTCTGATTCAGAAACATTGGTTTTGTGTTTAACGTTAAAAAAATAAAATTAAGCTACCTTAGATGTACTATTGTACTGATGTTTCTGGGTTATTTTCTATCCTAAGTCTATTGTTCTTATAATGAGACAGTGCAGCTGCTTTTATATCGAGGTATCAAGTTAGTCTCATCCTCTATAGGTTGCCAGAACATACGACAGAGAGTTAATAATATTCTTAAGTAAAACTTCAACTTTTACTAATCTGTAGGGATAGAAAGTAGTGGCCTAAGCCATAAAAATTTCCCTAAGTAATTATGTATAACATTAAATAATGTTGGATAGTATTTTAATTTCTTAATTTAATCCATCGATATATTCAGTAATATTCTATCTTTTCAAATATTCACTTTTTACAGTTGTTCACTACTTGACCACAAATACTTATTGTCTATAAAAATGTATTCTCAATATAATCATAGGAATATAAATTTATTTTGAAATAAGATTTTATTTCCTTTTGCAGTAGGAATGCACAGCACCATCCAAAGTTAAACATTAAAGTTAAGAAACAATCACAGTGATGGAACAATTTATACACACCCAGTTTAGACAGGATTATTGACAAGAGATATCTAGGAAATTCAAGTGATTCTTATGGAGGAAAGAAAGGACCATTATTTTGACAGTTAACCAGATTGACAGATTAACTAACAGAGAGAGAAATGAAATCATTTTAGTAACCTTCTAGTTGATGGATTTGGTTAATGAGACACTAATTTAAAGGTTACTACTTTAGTCCTTAAAAAGAAGGAGTTTTGAGTGTAAAAGGATGCAAATTGAGCATTATGTATCTTATATTGGGCAGAAAACATATGTGAGATTCGGAAAGGCCAAAAATAGTTTATCATTTTGCACTTTTATTAAATGTTTTTGTATTTTATGTTTCCTTTTATTTAAATGTTGATTTTTAGGTCTTCAATTATTTTGCTGATAGTTTCACATATTCTTTTGATTTTATAAATGCTATTTTAAATGCTTAATAAAGGCAAAGTCAGTTTTATGAAAGTTGGTAAATGTCATAAAGTCCATTGTTATTTTTTGCAAATGAAAATATAGATTTATATTTAATCTGCTGATTTATGGTAGTACATTGCCGATAGTCCCACAGTCATGGGTTTACAGTTCAGTTAACTTACTGTGTCCATTGCTACAAAAGTTATAAGATGGTTTATTAATTATCAACAATAAAATATCAATGTTTAATGTCCATCTTCTGAGAGTTCAGAGTATTTTACAAATTTGATTTAGTATGTCTCTTAACCATCTTATTTGTAGATTATTACCTTATGTTACTTATAAAGTTTTCCAGTGTGCTTGTGCATTAAGATTAACAGTAAAAGGAAAATTTAAAAATATTCATCTAAATATGTTATTGTATACTTATTAATCTCTAATTTTAAAAATTTTAAATTTTTTCTAGTGAGATTTCATATTCTTATAGAATTGAAAATTACCATTCAAAATGCAAAACAGGATTTTCAATTGAAATTCAAAATGCACTAGAAACTATTACTAGGATTTCTACTTAGGATAACATGCTGTTGCATGTATAATTATACAGTAAATAGTTACATTTATAAAATATTTAAGACTAAACATAAAATTAGCTTAGATTTCTCGATATTGGTATTTAGCAAAGAAGTTTACAATCTTCGTGAATTCTGATTTTTTTCTCCTGAATCTCTCAAATAATACCGTACATAGTTTTTTAAAAGGGAAAACTTAAAACGTTTGAACATGCAGTTAGAGATGATTGAAGACATACTAAAGAAATAGAAAAAACATACTTTGGCTAAGAATTAACAGTATTAAATTTATAGTCCTAACAAGGTAATTTTATTTTAACTTGTTTATTAAGTCTAAGTATTCCTATTTTCTTATCTTTTCTTCCTTTTCTTTTACCTACCTCAACTTTAATGTCATAACTAGCTCACTAGCAAATGTAAGTGCAGTATCACAATTTTAGCATTTACTTCAAATTACATGAAAATAGAATTCAAAAACTGTATACTGCAACAAGGTCTGTTTTCTTGGATCAAAATGCATTGTCGTATGTTACAAATAACACTCCCTGATGTTTTACAATGATTCATGAAACTACAGGACTGACATTCTAGTGCAAAGAAATCCATTTAAAAAAAAAAAGTGGGAAACTACAAAGCTTTTGTAGATGAAAATAATTAAGTAATTTGAATCTTTTTCAACTACTGATATTATTTGCAGCTTTTTATGTATAAGAACAATCCAAATTGTTTTTAATTTCTAATTAAACACTACAAATCAAAACTGAACTATGATAAAAGATTATCACACGATGGTCATTTTCATTCCTTAGAAAAACATAGTCACTTAGAAATTATCCAGGCTTTAGAATGATTTGGTAACTTGGTCTGATAGAAACAATTATAAAATCTAAAAATTTGTAATGCAATTCTTTCAATGTAATATTCACTTTTCTTAGCAAGAGCTTTAGATCAAATTTCAAATTCAATTCTGAGTTATACCTTATGCTTGTTTATCTCAATCTCTAAATCTTTAAAATGAAATTCCACATACATTACAGAGGTTTTTTTTCACCTGAGAAAAACTTATTTAGATACACTTAAAAATGTAAAATAATAGTTTGAATAATTCCCTTGTTGATTATATTGTTTTATTTGAAAAATGAGGCCCGTTGTTTTAAGAATGCCACTGCTTATTTTGAATCAAAAGTTTGGCTGAATGATTCTAAAACAAGTTCTCAAAATGAGATTGGATGCACTGTGATTACTGTTTTCATTTTTCTCTAATGTTGCATGCTGTTTATCAATAGAAAAAACACATTTGGTAAAAATCTAACATTTTGTTTACCGAAATTAGTTTTAAAAGGATTAAATTCTTTCTAATTTTTCTCTATTCATTGGTCATAGGGACTTTTTTGTGATTTTCATGTTTGTTATTATATCATAAAATACACCTATTTGAGTAGCAAAGTTTATTTTATGAAATGCATATCTTATCTCTTGCTATATGCATAATAATTTACTTTTTCATAGATTCAAATAGCTACAGAAATGATTTTGAAAAAACTGACATTAGTTTTTAAGTTCCATTAGAAGTATGTTTTTAAAAACTTTGCACATTATTGTTATACATGCATATATATTTGATTTACATGGATTTATTCTTACATTTCTAATCTGTCTTTACTATAATTATCATATTTTCCCTAAGGTATCTATTTTTAACTGAAGAAGTAATCTGCCTGTTCGAGCTTCTTGGTAGAGCAAGTTTAAAATTATGTCTACAAACAGATATAGATAGAACCGTCCTTAGGGTTTCATATGGTCTCAATTGCTGTGAGTTTCAAGCTCATTTATTTGCCTCATTTCTTCTTGCAGGTGGCAGCTTCATATTTTACCTAGAGAGGGATGAAACACTCTCAAAGTGTCCACCACTGGCAAGCATAAAATGAGGCATTTTGAGCTCTACTGTACAAAATGAAAACATAATATTCACTGCAAAGATGATTTAGAATTCTCTTACCTGTCATTTCTACTCAGAGACAATTCAGATTATAGAATATGTGAAACAAAGGTAATTTGGGTAGATGTCTTTTTTAGATGCCTGAATCTCAGTGAATATTGGCTATCTGCCTATCACATGGATGGAAGAAAAATTTTAAAGTTAAAAACCCGATAATTTTTAAGACATGTGCTCTTTACAAAAGAGAATAGTAGCGAACCAAGCTTTGTACCTACAGACTGGTAATCCAGCCTCTCTGGAAGAAGGGGATTGTGTATTTGAGCCCAGCCTGGGAAACTTGGTGACTTAGTAAGACAAGACCCTGTCTCAAAAATGGGCTGCAAATGTAGGTTAGAGTGAAAAGCCCAGGGTTCTGCCCTAATGTTCCCTCAACATTCAGCTGATTTTATATTTTATGGTGTCATGGTATCACCTCTAGCAAGAGAATGGATTGGCACATTGCAACTGGTTTCTCCTTCTGCCAAATAGTGATGTTCTGGTTCTATTTGGGATTTCGTATTGAGGTCAGTACCAAGTTTATGCCATCCTAAATGGTCAGAAATAAAACAGGTTGTGGCTATGGAAGCAGTGTCTCTGGGCTCAGTTCAAAGATTCTCCAGTAATGCTCCACTTTGATTTGATTTATATTGGACGTTCACAAGTGGACCTCCCTCCATCCTCAGCCCCCAAAGGTTCAAGGTCCATATGGAGGAAGGCGATGAATTTAGAATTTAGTGCTGGCAGAGAGCCAAGAGGCTATTTTTTTAATAAGCCCTCTTATTTTAAAGATGAGAAACAAAGCTTTAGAGATAGTGTTTTCTTTTCTTAATATGGCATTAGTTTCTTCAGGAAAGTTTTGCTAGTAATATTAACTCCAGAGTCATGGATCATAGATCTAGCTCAGCGCACATGTGATTTGAGCTATCATACATTTATCATTTCCATTACTACTGTTATTACATATACAGTTTATTCATAGTTTTGCCATTTTTATTCAATCACTAGTTAATCTTAAAGACATTCTTTTTATGCTATTTTAATTTCTTTATTTGAAGTAAAATCATAATTCAAATATAACATTAAAACAAGCACTGAATTATTTCCTCCTTTATGAAGAAGAAGTTGGAAGGACAACTGTATGTCTGTATCTGTATTAATGCTAGTATTAATATTAATAACTGATTGTCACATTCAGCACATCAACTCCTTGGCAGTCACATGATGGCACAGTCCCCTCTGCTGTGTAAGTATGATTAAGGGCTGCTTTTGGTATCTTTTGCATACACAACTTACATTCCATTTTGGCAACAATCCCATTTACACTAAGGCATCAGGGTTGAACATTGGAAATACTTGACTATCACTGAACATTGAAATATGTCTCTTTGCATAAATTGCAAATACAGTCTGAGAGCCACTTTCCTGATTACCTTGGCTGACTAGGACTAGTGACTTCTAAACTGGGTATAATCAGGATCTGCCAAAACAGAGAAATTTTTCCAAAGTTACATAAGCTCCATCCATAAGGTAATGGTCTCATATTGTAGTACTGAAAGTTTATTCATGCCTATACTGATGATTAACTCTAAAAATAATGCTAATAGCAAGTAATAGTAATAGTAAAAGCTAAAGTTTATTGAATGTCTTCCACAAGGCCAGTATTGTACACAGTATCTCTTCTCTC
Source organism: Hydrochoerus hydrochaeris (assembly GCA_004027455.1). Taxonomy (NCBI): domain Eukaryota; kingdom Metazoa; phylum Chordata; class Mammalia; order Rodentia; family Hydrochaeridae; genus Hydrochoerus; species Hydrochoerus hydrochaeris. The sequence continues at coordinate 18,754 of PVLA01005687.1, forward strand.
ATTTCATTCATTCAAAATTATTTATGCCAGGCATTGTTATTCACATTTAATAAATACAAAAATATGTGTTTACCAGGACTGTCATATGCATAAATTCACATCACCAATAAATTCAAGAACCTGAGACTATTTTAAAGTAAACCCCATGTTAGCTTCTTCCCACTATCCTGCAATCTTGTGCCTCCTTAAAACAAGCAGTAAAGATGAGTAATGCCTAAGAATGGTTTGGGAATTAGCAGAATGGGTTCCAGTACTGCTTCTATCAATATATAAGTAGATATTTTGGCCTCACTTCTCTATTCTGCAGGATTATAAGATAGAATTAGCTTGACCTCTGTGATTCTAACTAATCTCAAAGCAGTTTATTTTTGGATTTTGAGAAAACAATTTTTAAAAATCATTCACAGTAACAATATTATTAGGAAATATTTCTCTATGTCCCATAGTCTCATCCCATCTCCTGGTTTCAAATAAAAAAAAATCCTTGTTGGTCTATAGTATGACCAGATCAGTGAAGCACAGAGGAAGACACAAAATTCACTTATCATCTGTCAGACTGCTACAAAGTTTGAATTTAGCAACATGCATTTATTATGCTGTATATATAAAAAATTAAATGGATGATGTGAAGCAAGGTGGGCATATAGTATAACCATAAAAGATACAGCATGTGTAGTGAAGCATAAAAATACATTTTTCTCACTCAAAAAGCAGAATGCCTGATATATTCATATAAAACACCTTAGGCTGTATCAAGAACACTATACCGAAGCATTTAAGTATGTTTACATACTACTCATGTAAATGTATTGACTTAATCATAGAAGCTCTAGGAATTTCTGATAAGCTGTGAAAATTGTCTAAAAAGATAAGTGAATGGTCTTTTTAAATAGAATAAAAATTAATTATAATCCAGAAGCAATTTTAGGCACATAAACATAAAATTTTTAAAACTCTGTGCCTTGAATATGTCAGCATTTCCTTAGGTGGTTCTCACAGTGAGGGATCCATGTCACATACAAGTCTCCTAAACATGCTGCATTTTTTGTAGAATATCAAACACCATTATGTCCCACATTAATTTTGTAATATTTTGAAAGGACAAAATTATGGTATAGTAAGCTGACATATTTTACTTCATCGAAATATTCTTTTGTGTGTAAACTCTTTGCAGATTTTTCTCAACATTTTTTCCTTTTCTAAAAGTTGATAAAAATGTAAATGATGGAAAAGTGAAAACAAACACTTCTTTCTGCAGTTACTCTTTACTTCATTTTGCTGTTGAATAAATGCTAATATAATGTGAAATATAATAAATAACTCTTCCCACATAATTTGTAAGCAACTAAAAGCTGAAATACATGGTTTTTCTCACACACAAAAAAATATTACTCAAGGCCATTGCTGTCTAGTAAAAAAGTATAATTAAGTTTGATTTCACTGATTTGTTTTCTCAATATATATTTGTTGAGTTATACTGTGTCAGGAATTATGAAAAGCCATGCATCTCTATTGCCAAAAAGACAAATAGCATTGATAGCTACAGGAAACTTACACTGTGATGAGAAAGACCAAAAAGTGATTTAACCAATGAAGAGAAAAATAAAGTTACAAATTGCCAAAAAAAAAAGTCACAGATTAAATTAACACCTTGAGAATATAGCAACAAGCAGGAAAGATCAATTTTGGAATCTCCCTGAGATTGTGAAAGATAATGAAACTGATACTTGATGGAGACTGTTCCAGGCCATGGTAATACCGAGTGCATAAACATATTTAAGTAATGCACACTATACTTTGTCCATTTTCATTTAGTTAGCATGATTCTCAGGAAAATTCCATAAAAATTTTCTGATGCAAAAATTGGAAACAATAAATTTCTACTGAGAACAACTTTAAGAGAGATGATGGATAAAGTATTTAATATTATCCTTCACTGGTTATTATATTTTTAAGAAACTGCTTTCTTTTAGAGCAACAATCATTTATTTCCTGGGTTTGTGATAGTCTACAAGAAATATTAAAGTACTTTTACAGAATACAACACTTATTCTAACAATTCTCTTGCGTTAGAAGAGTAACTGTTTCTTTTTTCTTATTACAATGAATATATTAAATTCCCAAAATATACACTATATTTGGGGAAAACAAGATAAAATTAGGAATTGTTTGTCAAAAACTTCTATAAACCATATTTCTAAGTTCTTGTTGGATTGTTGAACAGATCGGTTTGCAGTCTCACTGCTTGAATGTTCACTTTGTATGCTTTAATTTTCTAACTTGTACAACTATTCCTAAAAGGACAATATGTAATTTATCAACTAGTGATTTCTTACTGTTTATCTTTTTTTTTGAAATTCTGTAATATTCCTACCCTTTTTCTGTTTTTTCTCTTTAAATAAAATTTTAAAACAAGAAAAAAAACCTATAAATATTTTCATGTGGAAGAAAAATAACATGGACTAGCTCAAAGATTGACTTAGCAAAGTATTCTATCAACTTTCATTATACATGAGTACCTTAGAATATTCTAAGCATTTATATTGCAAGAATAAAGTGTGCATATATTTCCAAAACTATTATAGGTTTATGCTTTTGTAGAAGTGAACTTGACAAAATTTCATGATCAGAGTATCATAGCACATCTACATAATTCTACAACAAAGAAATGAAAATTAAACAAAAAGTCAGTTAAATTGGTTTTGCATGACAATGAAATTGTTATACAGTTTGTGTAGAATTTGTATTTTCAAAATGGATATTCCAGAATTCTTCCACCAAATATTTTTAACTTAACAACATGGCAAGAATTAAATACAAAGTTGAATCAGTTTACTAAGTATATTTTCCATCAAACGATGTTATCAGATTCAAATATAAACTAGCAGAATTTACAAAGCTTAAGGCTTTTGAGTAGACATCACTTGGTCTTCAGAATAATTCTGACAACTCTAATTTTCATTGAGATAGAACTCTAAAACACAGATAACTATGAAATGCTATTTCCAATCAACTTTCAAGTACATTTATACATTAGGAGACAACAAAAACATCTCCCCTGAAGTAAATGCAACGGAATCTGTAGCTATTTTTATAAGGTAAATTATAGAGCAAGAATTTTGCATAAGTTGGAGATATAAAGAATTTCTCGGGAATTTTGTAAAATAGAATATGATGTAAACTAACCAAGAGGCTAAAGTCAAGGTTAAGTTGTGGTCATACTACAGAAGTTATAAAATAAAAATCTATGGATAGATATCAGTAAGAATTTTGAATATCCTTCTCGTTTTTATCTAGTGTTAAAAGGAAATTATTAACTCAGAAAAAATTTATTCAGGATATTTTACTAATGGGATAAATCGAGTTATATTTCAGTTTCAATTAAGATTTCTTTGTTAGGGTTTTGACCCAGCTATAGGTAGTGATATTTCTACTTATACAACAATGATATCATTAAACATGCCTCAGTAAATACCGAGTGAAAGATAAAAGAATGTAGATTTTTACGTGCAGATAGTGATTCAGCATATAATAGGAAGATTTCTTTAATATAGAACTCTGACAAGAGTAAAGGTGTTTCTGTGACTTCATATTCCATATGAATACCTTATGGTACTCAGCATGCTTTACTGTAGTCATTGATTCACAAGCCTCCTCCTCCACTGTAAAGGTCCTTCCATACGTAGTCATCCTCTCTAAATGTCTCTTATCTTTTCCAAAGGGTTGGTAGGTACTCAGTAACTGTGAAGTAAAAGGATAAATGAATGAATGAAAAGAGAGAGAAAGGAAATGTAGCAGAGATAAATTAAAATCCTTTTACATAGAACAGGAACTAGACAGAAGTGAAAACAAATTCCTGCACCCTATCCTAGGAAATGGAAAATGTTGAAAGACAAATTAGGAAACTACAAATTCACTAAAGTGCTGGCATCCTTGGAAGAGAGCTCCAAAAGAGGGGTGATAAACTATGATTTCCTTTAGGCATGTTTATTGTCACATAAAGATAGGCATCATAATCTCTCAATCTTTACTTTCTTGCTTCGTATACATCTATCTTCATAATATCACTATGATCAGATTCAATTTTAATTTTAATTAATTGATCTTTATAACCATGTTAGGCTGCCTCATTGTTCTTCAGAAATTTAGTCATATATATATATATATATATATATATATATACGTATATATACGTACATATATATATATATATATAAATTTCAACAGTTGTCCTTCAAGAAACAAAGATGGTTGGTATGTAAGGATGGCGTTTTCTCTAAAATGCCATCACAGTCAATATAAAAGGGTAAAAGTAGAAACATTTTTGGATAGTTAACACTGTAAGAGTAGCCATCTGCTTCTCAGACAGATATGTGTTTTTCATTTCTTTCCTAAAACTAATCCAAAAGATTTTATTTCTAAAATCTGAGATTATATTTCCCCCAATAAAATTTCCCATGTTTGATGACCAAATAAGTGACTTGCAAACACCTTAGATGAACTTTAAATAACTCATCAAATGTTGTTGATGGATACTACATGAAATGATCCTGCAGCCATCTGGAGACCCATAGGATGATCAAGCTACCATTTTCCAGACCGAGAAAGCAATCAAATGAGAAAAATGGGAAGAGTACCACACCAGATGGTATTCCAGCTGAATGATACAAGTGTGGGTACACAGCAAATAGTGAACACTTTTACCACTTGTTCAAAACCATATGGACACAAAGATTTGCAGCTAGTGCAGGGAAACCTACTTCTCAAGAGAAAAAGGGGATGAAGAGTGATAAGGTAGGATGCTAAGACCTACTATGCTAATAGACAAGAAGGTAATTACTTACCTAACACCATTATCCAAAATGCCTTACTTTGGAATGTTATAATCAGGATAATGTTTTGGAACTTCAAAAGCACCATTCATGGAACAATAGAATAAAATAATTTAGAGAATATGTTGAAATATGTTCCATTTATACCAACAATTTTTTAGATAAAAGTTAAAAAGAAATGGATATTCTAGACTTCTGATATTATACATAATTTCTTTATGGTGTATTTCCCACATTTTTATACTATTAAAATCATAGTTGTATTAAAATTTCAAATAAAGTTATTAAAAGGCCTAATAAGATAAAAAGTTATTTAAAAGACTAACATTTGGATAATAATTTTAGGCTACACACTCTGAAAACCTACCCATAGGTGTCTACTAATTTTAGTGGGTTTTTTAATTAACTAATCAATCAGTTCACTTCCAAGGTATTTTGTCCTTCACATAAGGTCTTCCTTTGTAGGAGAAATATTGACAAAGTCTGTGTGTATATGAGTAACTTCTTTATAGATCCAGAGAATCTATTCAAGCTTCACAGTCAATTAATCAAAATATTTGCAATCATGAATATGGAAAAATTAATGGTTGGCTGATGTAAGTTTCAATGGGTTAAATGATTTATTCAAATACAAATACTTCCCTCTCATCTAGAAAGCTGATTCCAGCTATTAATGAAAAAGGCAGATGTGGATGAGATTTAGTAAAATTAATACTTTATTTAATGACATTTATTACACTAATGATCAAAAGTCAATCAGCAAGCAATGACTATGAGATTCCTTATCAAGTCAAAAAACTAGACGATGCATTTCTTGTCATGTCTAAAAATTTTTGCATGGAGATGTTATAGGTTTGATACACTTCACTTTTCAAGTTTTTGGCTGGGTAGATATTGGCAGGTGACTTCATGTACACAATTTGGGCAGAAATGCTGTATCTGTTTCTCTACTACATTAACAAGGTCAGTTCATTGTCAGTATGCAGTTATATAATGGGTATTTTTAGGATTCTCTCTGTCTGTGTCTCTGTCTCCATTTGTCTCTCTCTGTCTCTCTCTGTCTCTGTGTGTGTCTCTTTCTTCCTTCCTCTCTCCTCCTTTACTCTTGATATTCATTGAAAATATTATCCAAGATCACGTAGGGAAGAAATTTTTTATGTACCCTTATGTGTTATATGTTTATTTTAAGGAGAATCCAAGTCCCTCAACCTATAACAAGTGTACATTGGCTTCTCTGAGTATCTCCCTACCACCACCACCAGTCCTCTCTTGTGGTGTTTATAGAGTTAGATTAATGGTTAATAAATAATACATGCTGAATTACTTTTGAAAACTATTTTCTTTAATGATTAACAAATAAATGCCCTTATGATGCTTGACTACACTGTAAAGTAGTATATAAATGTTAAGTATTTGCTATTTACATTACTGGTAAAGAATACAAGCACACACATACAGCTAACATCTTTGAACTTCATATAGATATATCTTGAAAAGCTCTACAATATATATTTAACATTTTAAAGGTGTCTCAACTAGTCATAATTATGTATTTGTTCAGAGTAATTCAACTTTAGAAACTATTTCAAATTTCTAGTTTTTCTAAAACTACACTATCATGTTCTAGTTTTTCTCCTATACTATTATGTAAGATTAATGAACAACTACTTATTTTTTCAAAACAAAGTGAAAACAGCATTTGAGTATTTCTAGTAACACATAAATTCTATTATATATGTGTATGTTTGCATACAGACACAGGTGTGTGCATTGGGATAAAAACATTTGGTATTATATCTACCCTTAAATTCTTAAGAGTGAAACAGGGTATTGTTATCTATACACAACATCTTTTAGAGCAGATCTCTAGAATTTATTCATCTTGCAAAGCTAAAACTTTATATCCATTGATTAAATATTCTCCATTTCTCTCTTTTCTCCTCCTTTGCAACCTCCATTCCCATCTGCTTTTATGAGTTTGACTATTTTGGATTCCTCATAAAAGTGCAGTTATAAAGAACTATCCTGTAGCTGGCTTATTTTACTTAATTTTAAATGTACTTAAGGCCAATCCATGTTGTCACGTATTTCAGAATGTCCTACTTTTACGGCTGGATAATATTCTATAATATGAATATCTCATATTTTCATTTAGCCATGCATTTAGGAGTGGAGCCTTGGTTTATGTCCATATACTGGCTTTGTGGACAATACTACAGTGAACCTAGTAGTGCTAATAGCTCTTCAAAATCCTGCTTTCAGTTCTTGTGGGTAAATTGCAATTAGTAAGATTGCCGAGTTATGTCTTATTTCTATTTTTTTAATTTTGTGAAGAACCTCCATACTGTTTTCAATGGCACCTACAAGAGTTTGTTTTCCCACCAACATTATACAAATTTTCCAGTTTGTTCAGATACTCTCCAACACTTAATGTCTTAAAAATAATAAGCATTCTTATAGTTTTGAAGCAATATTTCATTTGATTTTTTTCTGCTGATTAGTGAAATTGAGCATCTTTTCATGTGTCTGTTGGCTTTTGCTTGTATTCATTAGAAAAGTGTCTATTGAACTCCTTAGCTCAATTTTAAACTGGATTTTTTGGAGGTATTTACTTTGTTATTCAAATGTAGCAGTTCTTTATTCATTTTAAAAATTATCCTCTTATCACCTATACTTTGCTAATGTATTCTTTTTTCTTGTAGATTGCCTTTTCACTGTGTTGATTGTTCCCTAAAGACTACACACACACACACACACACACTCCCACATACAATCATAGGAACTAATGAAAAGATTCAGTAAAGTTGCAGGTTATGCAATCAGTGTTTAAGAATCAGTTGTGTTCCTATGCACTATACACAAACCGTCCAAGTAGAAAATTAGACTACAATCCCACTTACAGTTGAATAAAAATAAATAAAATATTTATAACTAAACTAAAAATGAGACTGACTTACCTTATAATCAAGTTAAATAGTTGTCATTATTATTTTGAAATAATTAACACCAAGTGTAAAATATATACTATTAATAATTAACAGCTGTTTGTGATAAGCAGAATTTCTTATTAACATAATTCAAAGTTTGCACAAATCTGAGTTCAATATATCTAGATCATGTATGCATAAATAAACATAAATTATATAATATCATTATATTGTAAAAGTAATGCATATTCTTGAGAATTTCAAGTGGAATTGTGCCAGATTAGGAACATTTGCAACTGTATTGCTTTATTACAATGCTATTTATGTTTTCATTTACTGCACAAACAGGAAATTCTTATGAAAATGTACTTTATGGGAATAAGGATTCCAGTCCAGAAAATCTCACTCAGAATATAGATGAGAATGTATTGGAAGAATTATTTATACCATGAACACGTTGAAAAAGACTTTGATTTAGATGTTGTAGCATCATCTTTGGTATGGATTCAGATTAACTTTTTACATAAGAGATTAACTCTTATTCCTACAAACATATAAGACTCGTGGTTTATTCTGAATTGGTTGAAGAAACTGACAGTGCAGTCTTAGGATAAAGAATGCAGCATGAGAGTTTTATTCTTCTCTGTAGTCCATGATTTTGTCCTAACGTTCAAGACTCTTTTAACACATCTCCTGCAGTGAATCCTTTCCATTTTGAAGTAATCGTAGATATGAAGCTGTATCTCAGGTGTGTGTGCTCAACTGTTATTAACAGATTCTTTACTTCACTTACTAAGTACTGAGATCCATTCCCTATTGCTAAACTTTAAATTCCAGTTAACTTCATGGCCTCATGTGGGATTTAATAAGTAATAAGTTTATGACAATAATTGCTTTTAAAAATAAAGCAGTATAAGGAGATCAAGAGTTTAGATTGAGAGGTGCTATATCCCATTTGATCAGAAAGCTGACTGAAATGAGAGAGAAACAAATTTGTCTCTCCAAAGAACAAATATTCCAGATGGGAAAATAACAAGTACAAAGACCTTGTGACAAGAACATGCATGGTGTGTTCAAAGATTTAATTCGTCTGGCCCTTTATTTTTTATCCTTGTGTCTTGGCTCCTGCTGTCTCTCTGACCTAGTATTTTATTCTCCTCTTTTTAAAACTTCATCCTTAAGGCACAACATCATCTCCAACACACATTCATCAAATCCTCAAACTAGTCCAAGTGCATTTACCTCCTTGCTCCCACAGCATTTGTATAAAGCTTTAGCTAGTTATTTTCCAAATGTTGGCATTTCCCTTTCATTGAATTTCACCATGTGGTTATTGCTACTTCCAAAAAGAGTGCAGGAACTTTCTGTAATTAATGGCTGTTGTTTCAGGAAATGTTGGCATTTCCCTTTCATTGAATTTCACCACGTGGTTATTCGTACTTCCAAAAAGAGTACAGGAACTTTCTGTAATTAATGGCTGTTGTTTCAGGACCTACCACTATGCTTGTGTACATCATAACACTCAAAAAAAATAGTAATATTTAGTGATACAATCATCTTATACAAACCATTTTCCTTTCCTTTTAATTTAATTGTAAAATTTCGTCTTTAGATACATCCTCGGAAAGGTAAACTATTGTCTCTATTTTAGAGATATTGTCATCGTGCCATTCTCAATCTTTACAATCAGCTCTTTGCTGCGACCCTTTAAAAATTATGAAACTAGTTTAGGCAAAATTAATTAAACATTTGGAAATAAAACATTAAAGAACTAATGTACTAGAAGTAATTGTTTCATATCAGAAGCCTGAAAATGATACTATATTTTAAAGGAAAAAAGTTAAAGGAAAATCAAAGGCACAAATGTATTACATATTGTATTCTTGTTTTATCTGATTTTCATAACTAGAAGAATTATCATACTCAGAGCTGTTTTCTAGATCTGATCTCTATATTATTTAGAATTATAAAAAATGAATATTGTTGTAAAAATAAACCAGCAACACACAGTTATAATTTCTCTTTTTGATTACTCCAAAACAACTAAAATTACATATGTAGTTGAATATTATAATTTATGCATTTATCAAAATGTTTTATTTACATTTTTAAAAAAATTTCAGTTAATATTATGTGCTTTGTTTCCTCTGAATATTGAACCATTTCCATTGGATAGCTAGGACAAAGTACTCCCTGAAAGGACCAGAATCAAACCCAGTCATCTGGTCATTGAACAGTTTCCACTGCATTCCTTGGATTCAATGCAAGCTTATTTTTGGTGTAATAGCTCTCCTCTACTTTGCCAGTGCACTGCTAGCTCTCAATGAACTGTGCACTGATGTTCTGAAAGTACTGAGGAGTACTGCTACTAATGTTTGTTTTCTTTTTAGTGCAATTGCTACCTCATAACACCACTCCATGCTCCTGGATGTGCATATTCCTCCACATGGTCTCCTTAACTGTAACAGAAATTGTATGAATATCTACTTTTCTGGGGTTTTTGAGTTACTCAAAGATGAACAAAAAAAAGCATGACCTAAGAATCTAATAAACTAAAATTCAAATGATGAAGATTTGTTGTAGAGAGAATAGATGAACAATTTCAATATAGTGGAAAATGTGGGTAAGAGTGTGTACAGAGTGCATCACTAGTCCCAAGGAAAGACACTCAGTTCTTTTTTGACAAGGTTTCCTAGAGAAAGAATCTGTCACCCAAACTTAATCTGGAATAAAACTCATTCTTTCACATAGATAAACATTTAAAGTCATATGCAAAGTCATAACACAGTGAAAAGAAAGGCAACCCCTTTTTTTTTGAATAGAAAATTCAAAAATTTTCTATTTTTGAAAACTTAAATGTTCATATTTACAAAGAGATGTCATGTAGCAATAGTGACGTTCATTTGAGAAATCCTCTCACCAGCAATTATTAACTTTTGCTTTTGGCTCTCTAAATGCCACTCTCTTATGAAGGTCATTTTGTTTTCAAAAAACAAAGCAAATAAAAGGTTTTTTTAAAAAATCCATTATCAGGAAATGTTTTATATGTGGAGATGGTTAGAAAACAACAAAATAACATTGCATACAATGGTTGGTGGCTGCCTGTACTCCATCACTGATTAAGTGATTTTCTCTATATTATCAGAAAAGAAATAATTCAAAGTTGGAGTTTCAAACACCATAAAATTTTGGACATCTCATAAAATTTCAAATGGTTAAGTCCATAAATGTCCAAGATCTAATATAAATGAAAACCCTTATATTTATAGAGACTTCCTAAATGATATTTCTCTCCTTACATACTTATTAAAGCTATTATATTTCTCAGCTAGGACTATTGAACCAGAAAGGAAAGTCCTGAATCAGTTGCCTTTCTTTTTCAGCTATCCTTGTTCATACTTCCATTAGGCTAAATTTGCTAAAATTGATTTAATTTCAGTACCTAAAGGCAAGTTAGAAGTATGCAAAAGTGCTTTGGAAAAAGTGAAGTACTCTAATATTAGAAGGGCTGCCGAAAGATGAGTGACACATCAAAGAAATTTGAACTAGTTCTCCCAAGATAATTTTAGTGACTCAAAGTCCTCTTAAATCAAATCCACTCTTTAATATATACTCTGGTCCAAAATTTAACAAAGCATTGGGAGTTATTTACTGCTATTTATTGCCAATGCAAACAATTAAACTGTAGTATAGCCAACTTTTGTCAAGAAGAAACTTCTATGAAGCCTATAGAACTGTAAGGATTTAGAATAACTAAAAATAATAACCAGGGTACCATTTTAATAACATCATTATCATCATTGTCAGACAGGAAAAGTCAGAAATAAAGCATTGTAACAGGTTTGCTTACTTACATTTTGTTTGCTTGTTACAATATGTTGCTTTGTTTGTTTTGTTTTTTCTTTTTATCTATTTGAGACAGAGTTTCACTGCAGTTTAGGCTGGCCCAGATCTCACTTCATAGCCCAGGCTGGCCTTGAACTCACAGCAATCCTCCTACCTCAGCCTCCCTAGTGCTGGGATTACAGGCCGTGTGCCACCACAACTGATTTTGTTTATGTTATAATTTGTAACATGTTACACAAATTTAAAAATACTGATTTAGAGCGAACACAAAGTCCCACCCTAACCTCAGGTTCTCCTGTCTTTCTTTTACGTAGTGAATATTAAAAGTTACATTTAATTGTAGGTGCCTTGTTCACTGAAAACTTGTTGGACTTCTGGGTTTGACTGTACACTTATTATATAGTGTGTGCATTTCATGTTTTCTCAATATTGCTAAGATTTGCCACTAGTTAGTGAGCTAGAATTCAAGTCTTTTGTTTCTCCATCATCAATTTGGTATGAATTCAAATAAACAGGTGGGAATTTTCTTCCTATTTTTACCATCTCTTAGGAGCTATAGCAGCATCAGTGACTATCTAGCAGTGTATAATTTCAACCTTCACTGTAGAAGAAATGTGATGCATTATTCAAAATAGTAATTTTTAAAACAAACTCTTCAAATTTCCTGGTCAGAATTCCAAGAATACAACTGCCAACAGGGGACAGGCAAGTACAGTTAATGTATGAAGTTAGTCTGCTACAAACTGTGCTGAACCAGGAAGTAAATGTATGTCTTGGGTAGAGGAAACAACTGCTTTCAATGCTGTCCAACTGTTCCATGTAAGAATGTGAGCCCAGTATCATTAGAGTTTCTAAATTTTCAAGAGAAGCTGGAAAAACAGGGATTCATGTAAAAATACCCAGACATTTAAATACTGGCTTAGGTTTTTAAAAATTTTTATCTGGCCAAAACATGCATTTGTGGGCCAAATTCAGCTCTCTGATACTTAGTTTCCAATCTTATCTATCCACATACCATCACAACTTTATTCATTTAATTTATCCACTGATTAACTCAAAATTCACATTTAAGCAATGTTCAAAATATGTCAAAGATGTTCCCAATAATCTAGATCCGTATATATCTCCATTCATGTCAACTATTTTCCAATGCTATTCAGTTCTCATGATAAAAAGTAATTTGTCTTTTCTACCTCTGTTTTGGAGACACATCTTACTTTTTTAAAAAAATCTTCTTTCAAATATTTGAGAAATAGTTTCCCTATGTAAGTAACTTTTTAAAATACAGATAGAGCAATGCAATCATAATTCAGACACAGTTCATGAGACTCATACTCTCCAATATGAAAAGAAGTATTACTGAGGAATTGAAAATATCACTAACTTAACACATTGTGTTTCAAGCTGTGGTCCACGAAATCTCACAGGTTTGAAGTTGCTTAGTGGCCACATCGTGGCATAACTGAAGGCTATCATTTGAAATGTGGATATTATCTAAAAATCAAAAGTGTAAGGTGGAGGAAAGAGAATTGGAAGTTCAAATCCAGCTGGGGCATCATAGTGACTTAGCAAAATTCTGTCTTAAAATAAAAATTTTAAAAGAATCAGGTAGATATCTTAGTGCATAGTGCCTGGTTCAATCTTCTTTAATTTTAATAAAAATTAAAAGTTTAACAGTAGTTGTTCATCATATTACAGAAACAAAAAAGTAAAAGTGTAAAGAAGGGGCGCTAAGCCAGGGAGTAAGCTCAGAGGACCAAGCGCTTGCCTGGTAAGCGCGATGTCGTGAGTTGAATCCCCGGTACAAAAAAAAAAAAAAAAAAAAAAAGAAGAGGAGGAGGAGGAGAAGGAGGAGGAGAAGAAGAACTTATATTCCGATGAGTGAATTCCTAAATATCTGTGGAATTGTAACAAAGGGGTCTAAACTATCTGATATATATTAAATTCTACATGGATCTGAAAATGGCATTTCATATTAATTTATCATATTCTCAGATGGGATTGTCCACCAGCATGATATTGAAGATCAGTGGTGATGTGTGTTTATGATTACATATGACAGAGATAAAAAGTAGCAATGAGTGAATGTTCAGAAATCATTGTTGAGGAAAATAGGTGAGCTTTCATTATAGATTCCATAAAAAGAGCAAATATAAAGCACTGATAGAGAACAAATTAGAAATGATGAAGTTGAGAAAATATTAATACGAGTAGTAACACTAAAGATTGAGGATTAAGCAGATGAAAAAGATATTCTGATTGAAGAAAAAAGAATTTGTTGTGTAACATTAAATTTTAAGTACATAGATTACCTGGAGAGGTGCAATAATTACCTCAAAAGTGCAACTGTAGACAGATTAACCAGGCAGAATAGAAATATAGAGAAGTGGACACTGCTATCGACTTGGATGGATAGGTTGATAAAGTTTTTTCACTTTTTTTTTTTTTTTGTACTGGGGATTGAACTCACGACCTCGCGCTTGCTAGGCAGGTGCTTAAGCCACTGAGCTAAATCCCCAGCCCCAAGTTTTTTCACTTTAAAGATAAAAGTCCTCAGCACAGTTCCCATGCTGTTGAATTTCCTAGTTTTTCACTACAGTACGTAACTAATTTCACAAATGTTTCTTTGGTAAATAAATAATAATAGTACCAAAAATAGAATCTAAGGAATGGGAAAGAAAAGAGGTCCAGAACAGAAGTTTAAAAGGAATACATAACAGATGGAATGAGAAGAGAATAAGAATGAAAGACAAAGAAGCAGAGTAGAGAAGAGCAAAAGACATAGAGAATGTTCCTACAGATTGAAACGCTTCAAAAAGATCACTCGGGATAAGGGTAGAAATAGGACATTGAAGTTGGCAGTAGGAGAACACTGAAAAATATGGTTCATATTTTAGTTTAATCACTGGAACTAATCATTAGGATTTAGGACTACAACCTTTGATTGAATTGGGAGTCAATCTGCATAAGGTGAGTTTCCAAAATCACTTTTACCAACATACCTGGCAGTATAGATGTAGTATAAGAGACTAACAGGCAATTAATTGTGCTAAGTTTCGTTATAAGTTTTTTAATTGAAGGAGCTTCCTGCTGAAGAGTAGGCTTAGTGTGTATGAAGCGAAGAATTGAAACAAAAAGCACTTCCCCTTTGATTCTCTAATAATTAAAAGCTCTAAACATAGACATGTCTGGGAATGCATTGATTTTCCTGAAGATTTCAAGATTTTCCATTAATATCTTGTCATGCTGAACAATATTCTAAAATATACATATAAATAAAAGGATAAAATTATTTGAAAAAAAGCAGATATCTTTGATGTTTGTTTTCATATTTCATTGTTTCAAATGTGAGCATGGATAACAAGCAAATACCCATTTTTAAAAATGCAGTCTATTAAGAATAGACACTTTTTCCTGAAAAATTAAGACCTCATAAATATACTATACCTATTTTTCCTAACCAGATAGATTTTTTTGCATTTTAAATATTCAGTTATATCCAATTATGTGTGAACTGCATTATAATATTTAACTGGAATTTTTGAAAGATTAAAATATAAATAGTTTTATTTCAATAGTATTGTTTTATTGTTAAATGGTAATAAGAAAGTAGGTTTAGTAGTTCAAAAATATTAGGATAAAGTATCATCTAAGCATCACATATATAATAGTGTTTTACAGGTATGTTTTGATAATGTCTTATATATCCAGAAATAACTAAGATGCTGTAATTTTTTAACTCACAAAAGAATTTAACCAATTCAAACAACCAATGAGCAAAACTAGTACGGGTTCCACAAGCCCATAATACATAAGGGAAAGTATGGCAGTAGGCTATAGAGTCAGGGATTTAAAAATGTCAAGCAACACTAATAATTCATGCATCATGCATCATGAGACCATAAAGCATAAAGCATAATAACGGCTTGCCCTTTGGCAAACAGGTAAAATTAACATGCTAATGTTTTGAGTTGAGAGCATATCACAAAACTTTGGTAAATTATTTTTCCAGTATATAAGGTTTCTGATTTGTGTTTTATGTATTGCTCTTATTATGCCTCCTAAACATTTATACCAAATACAAAAGCTGCACACACTGTAACTTGACAAAGGATCTGACATAATATAATAGTGAAATGTGTAGGCAATAAAAGGAAATGCACAAAATAAATATCAGTAACTGAACAAGTCAAGTGTGCTAGAGGATATAAGAGATTTCACACACAGGAAACATTTAAGAGGAGAGATGACACGATAATTAGGACAGCTTTAAAGATGCTACTCTTTGTTAAAATCAAATTTACTTAGCCTTGTTATTTTTCTTTTTATTTTTGATACTATAAGATTGTATATTTTAGAAATGGACTTAAATTTAATGATTAAAATCTGCTGGTTCTTCAGAAACTATTGTTCTTTTTAAATTCATGTTCTTCATTTTTGAAAGAACTCTTAAGAAAACAGCTGCATTTGAACAAGAAGGGAGTACTGGACACAGAAGAAAAGGAAAACTGTTTTATTGAGCGATTTCTTTATTACCACCCTGGGAAACAAAACAAAAAAAAAGTGACTACAGCTCTCAAATAATTCTCCCTCAAAAAAAAATCTTTAGATGAATCTTTAATGAGGAAGAAAGGAAAAAAAAGATGTTCACCTCGGTCTTGTCTTATGCACACAATTCTGTTCTTCCTAACTCATCAATATGATCACAGTTCTTAAATTTGGCATTTAATTAAATGCCCAAGGGCTTTCAATGATATTCATTTACCCATTAAAAGATATATGGATGAAATATGTGGTATTGATAAAAATCATTGATATGATTTGTGACCCTTTAATGATATTTCCTCTTAAGTGACAAAATCATAACGAAGCATAAAAAAAGAATGCCTCATTACAAAGGAGTCTACCATAAATTATTTAAAACTTTCCCTTTGAGAGAGCAAGAGATATACTGCATACTGAATAACTGCTACTTAACATGAAATGATTCTTTTCATTGAACTCAGAGTACTGATATCTGACTGGTCATTATGAGAAAAACAAATACCTTCTACAAATAATAATTAGAATGTAATATTATTTAACCTTCTGAAAAGAACATAAAATATGTATATAGATGCTCTGGAGCTAATAAAATATAATGCAGATTAATTCAAAGCATTTCACATTTATATTGCTGAACTGCTAATAAAGTAAATGTTAAACCTATTTTCTTAAGTCCTATTTAAAATCTCTCACTTGCATCAAGAATAGTTCAGCTCACTTGAAGTTACAGCCTGGTTTAGGAAAATTGCATTTTACTGCTCCATTATTGATTTTTAGAGAATTTAAAAGCGTCTCTATCTGCTGATTCTGTTTATCATTGAATTTAAAATGTCCACAGTATTTACATAGCTCTGAAAAATTACCGGTTTAATGTATTGTATTTTTAATGCAGTTCTTTTTGTGGTTTATATAGCTAGATTGCTACCGAGAGGACACATTGATGTCACCCTTCTTTGTAGCATAAAGTGAAATCTTGTATTTTTCTTTAATCAACAGTGGCATATTGGCTAAGAAATAAAATCATTTTTCCTGTCCTTTTACACTTTTTTTAGAAAAAAATCAGTCTCTGAATTAGTTTTCATTTATACTGCCCATTAAAACTAATATTAATGGGCAATTCAATTCTTTAAAAATTATTTTCAAAGAAACACAATATTTTTTTCAAATCAGGTTCTAAATTTTACTTAACTTTCTGATGAAAATTCCACCCAAAGATAAATATATTATTTGCTTTTGGTTATAGGTAAAACCATGTATTTAAAATACACATAAAATTCTAATTATACACATTTGCTGAATGTCAGTTGCATTAATTATACTTTATAATGATTTTGCAAATGGTATATTTAGAAGATGATCTTGACAAATATTTAAATATCTTGGTAAATATTTTTGGTATCAATTGATACATAAACCAGGTTTTCCCTAATTCCTGTCAAATGTGATTCTTTTCCTGAAATAGGCACAATTAAACAAAGTCATGGATTTACTTGCTAAGCATCCATTAAAAAAGTAATAGCCACATGTGAAGAAAGTCAAATCACTCCAGCAAAAAATGAAATTTGCTTTCTGCATGTAAATTCATGATGACTGTAGCTCTCAGTAGTGCCACTGTAGGAGCTTATAAGTAATTTCATTGTGCTCATGAAAACATACATTACAGGATTATTATTTAGGCATATATAAGAATCATATTTCACTGAGACCTGAATTTAACTAAACCTATGGCATTTTTGCCTACTAACTGAATTTGTTTTACTCTAGAAATTTAAAAATTATGTTAAACTAAATTTAATTTTTGTGTTTTAAATGATTTTTAACATAATATCTTTCAGGCCTCAGAGCAGATTTAAAGTTTTATTTTGATATCCATTAAGGAATGAAGAGGAAGAAATTTGAGGATGCCTGATTCATTAAATGCCTTCATTCATTAAATATTCTTTACAGCTTGTTGCTATTATGTTCAGAACATGATACTACCATGTGTCTAGTGCTAAGCAAACTTTATACACATTAAATTAATGTAATTCATTCATAAATATTATGTCATGCCTATATTTATTTGGTTAAATATTGTTAAATAAATATCAAAGTGTGAGATGTACAATTAAAAATCATCACATAGAAATATTTTCTTTCAGCAGATCTTTGTTATCTGAAAGAAACTGAAATAATTGTTAAATTAGTATGCTTACTTCCAAATTATGGTTTTAAGATCATTCTTCTTTTTCTATAGTTAGTACTTTGGTGCTGGTAATAGAACATAATTGTTAGTGCAAAGGCAAAGATATTTTACAACAGTCCGATTTGGCTTTGAAAGCTGTAAACAAACCAAAAATCCCTATACATTTTCAAACATACAGATTTAAATTTTCCAAAGACAACATTGTTTGTAAATAGTTGCTTAGAGTATATGTTACAAAGTGTCTTAACAAGAAAAAAAATGTTTATCTGATGAATTGTAAATGGGTTTTCAATTATTTAATTAATTACTATTCTGATACCTTTGAAATTTTGAAAAAATCCAAAATTATCTTTAATTCTTTCACATTGAGAAAAGGGAGTATTGGACATTTTATTTTATACTAAGCCATGTGCTTCAGTGACTTACAATAAGTCTTTGAATCAAGTTATCAAATATAATCCAGTTTGTCACCCAACAGTAAATTATGAAATTTTCAAATACATAAGGACAATCTGATAGTATTTTTGATACTGTTACCCAGGAGCACATCACTGGATGAAATACAATATACTTATTTTTCACTATCAAGAACTGAGTCTGTCTTTGAAAAAGATGATTGAAATTATTAATATACTTATTTAGATTTATACAATTTTGTACTTTTATATAAAAATATGAAGTATAAAACTATGAAGAAATAAAGAATAGACTGGCCATCTTAGCATTTTGAAACTTATTGTTAGTTATCTTTTCTACAGTGTGACCAAATGCCTGAGAAAGATGATGTAGATAGGGAAATATTTATTTCAATTTATGGTTTCATAGATTTCAATCTATGATCAACTGGCTCCATTGTTTTAGGCTCTGGTGTAGCAGAAATGTCCTGGCAGAAGAATGTGGTAAAGGAAAACTGCTAGCCCCAAAGGAAGCCAAGAAACAGAGAAAGGAAAAGAGCCAGAAAGAAAGTCAGAGACAAGATACACTCTTCAAAGCCATGCCACCAGTGATTTCAAATGTGTCCCACTTGCTAACAGCCTATTCCCCTAGGAACTTATAAATATATTCATCCATTGTTGAGATAGGAACATTTTTAGAAATCTCTTAACCCAATCAAGTTGATAATCATAATTAACCAACAAAATATTGTCATGCATTTTGAATATATTTAGATTGAAATAAGTGCAAACATGCATGCATACACATGCAGATGATTCCTCATCAATGTATGTAATCATTTTTTCAGTGTTCCCAACTGCACTTATTTATTTAAAAACATTTTTCAAATTATGAATAATCTTCAATTTTAATTATTTTAACATCTTTTCTTTATATGGATATATTACAATTTATTTCCCCACTTCTTTATTGTTGCTCATTATTTATATCAACACTATAAACGTTGCTCTTTAAGAAAACCCCTCAAGGAAACTTTTAATCAGTATTCTGAAATTTTCCTTTAATAGAGTCCCGGGATTGCCAAATGATACAAATATGTTAAGGTTCTTGATTTATTCTGCAAGTTCATTTTTAGAGGATTTACCTGTTAATTTCCATTATTTGTGTTTTATAATATTTCTCTCACTGTGCTTTTATCAATTGTAGATTCCAATTTCAGTACAGTGTTACCAATTAATAGCTGGTAGGTTGTTTGTGGGAAACACCCATCAAATGAAGAAGGCAGAACTGTAGTAAAGAGACAAGCTTACAGCAGATTGGGAATCCTGAAGGTGACCTTACCTGGCTAGAATTTCTCACCAATAAATGTGTAATTAGACTCCCAGGTAGATTTCATAGATAGACAACTCAGGGTATTTCGTATAGCACAGAGCTTGGACTTGACTTCTAAAACAATTGAACTCGCTTAGGATAGAAAGAAAGGAACTTCCCAAAATTATTGCTTATAACAGGATATTTTCTTTGCATGCCTTTAAAATATGGTCCTTGTATTAAAATATAAGTTTATACATGAAGAAGTTTCCTTAGTATATAACTAGAGACATAAAGGTAATCTAGTCATACTGTGGAAAAAATTTTAGACATAATAGTGATAATTATATTTGCCAAATGATATTAGATAAAAATAGTAGTTTTTTAAAAATAGTGGTTTAAAGGAAACATAGTGCAAATACAAAAAAAAAAAAAAAATCCCTCCAGGCTGGGGATTTAGCTCAGCCACACAAGCACTTGCCTGGCAAGTATGAGGTCATGAGTTTGATCCCCCCAAAAAACAAAACAATACAAAACAAAAAAACCCACATCCGTACTTTACTTCATTTTGCTGGGTTTATGAACAGAACTCAGAGCATGTAACAATAATATTAATAATCAGGGCTGGGGATTTAGCTCAGCGGTGTCAGCACCAGACTGGCAAGTACTAGGTCATGGGTTCAATTGGTCAAAAAAAATTAATGATCAGATAAGAAAATTATTCTGAGGTTCTACTTGTTCATTTACTAGTCTATACACTGAGATTTTGGCATCTGTGAATTAAACCAGTGAACGAGGTTGCATTTTCTTGAAGTTAAATTTTGTGAGTTTAACTTACTGCACCTTAAATAAAGATCACTTAGTCCAACTCATATGATACCTAAATAATTTAATTCAAATTAGTTTTCAAATTATACATATGATTTTATTAAATTTATTAAAAAGGTAGTATTGTAATTAGATGGTTGTGCAAATAAATAATTTAGGGAAAATAGTCAAGATTATATGCCACTGTAAAAAATATGTTCTGTTAATATTTGGTACGAGATTGTTATTAAAAGAGCCATAACACATGGTACAGTTTATATCAATTTAAAATTTCAAAATTGTTTAATATAAGCATTTGGAAGTGTTCTGCACATGAATTTAACTACCCTATACATTTTTTCCACTAGTACTATTTTCTTTGTGTAGTGTATATCCAGAAATCTTCTCTTTAGACCTGCAGATGTCACACAGGCCTTCCTCTTCTCAAGTTTACAAGTATTTAGAACTTATTTAATTTTCAGTTTGGAAAAATATGAGAAAAATAATAATTTCTAAGAAATAAACAAGAGAATTCCAAATCCACTCATTTCCCTAAATGCTGTAGAATAACAGTAGCGTGTACTGTATTTTTATGTATTTAATAATTTGTACACATTTTTCTATGTTTATGTCAACTCAGTGTTTGCACTGAAATTCTAAAAACTAATGAATATTTTGAAAAAATTTATTACAACTAAAGTTTTTCAAGATCAGAAATATTGTAAATGTGTAGCGAGTGTTAGTAAATACTTTCATGTCTTCTGCATTTCAAAATGACAGGGAAATGGATCCATTGTGTCTTATAGGGACCAGAAAAATCCCTTTTATCCATCTGAAACCCAAAACAAAAGATAGAATCAAGGAACACATATATTGAAACCAGTAGTTTCTCTAAAACTTCCTGTTACTTTTAAGAGAATGATAAGCCTCAAATGTTAAGACTTTTTTGAGATTCCTCAAAAAAGATTTGAAATTGAACAGTTGTCCATAAGTAATCTCAAGTACAAGAGCTGCCATTACAAGGTCTGAGACAAATGGCTACAAACTG
The DNA here is from genome assembly GCA_004027455.1 of Hydrochoerus hydrochaeris. Taxonomy (NCBI): domain Eukaryota; kingdom Metazoa; phylum Chordata; class Mammalia; order Rodentia; family Hydrochaeridae; genus Hydrochoerus; species Hydrochoerus hydrochaeris. The sequence continues at coordinate 40,651 of PVLA01005687.1, forward strand.
GGTATTTTTCTGTAATTGCAATCCAATTTCATAGTGGTGTTAAGGTCACGAAAACTCAAAGGGTATTCTTGCTGCATGATCTCAATCTCCAGCAGGTGAAATGAGTCCTCATGAGCAAGGAGACTGTCTTCAAAACCAAAGTGATTGTTATGGAAGTATAGGCAGGGTATTGTGTCAGAAAATATACCAAGGATTATTACTAAAGTCAGATGAACATAGGGCCAACTGCCTAAGGGTCACAGGGCACTGACATCACAGTGATGTCATACAACTTCTAGACTTTGCTTTTGTTTTTAAAAGCTTTTGGAAGAAATGCAGTTGACTAAATCTATCATGAAGTGATAATCGATTATGAATGATTTTTGCTGAGAAACAAGGTAGAGAAAAAATTTTTTGCTTCTGATTTTCATTTGTTTTTTAAATTTTCCACTATTGGACTTGATTTACAAAATGTAAGGCAATAGAACCAGTAAAACAGTTTTTGGTTTTCACTCATGACAACACTACCCAATTATGTTCATAGAGCTAGTTGTCTTTTAATTCTCTTATGCTGTTGAGGCCCTGTTCTCTCCAAGACATAAAAAGAGAAAACAGAATTGCATTGTAGTAGAAGAGATTAAAGCTATAAATAATGATTTCTACACAGGAAGAATTGTTAAATTTTGATCTCACTAAAAAGTTGATACATTAGTTTTCATACCTGTTTCTCTGTTTATCTCTTTCTCTTTTTATCTGTTACTGTATTTCTCACCTTTCTAATTCCTTTAAGACATTTCTTTTCAAAGTTAAACTGGTTAGTATGGTGCTTTGTTTTAGAGATCATCATTATTAATCATAGGTTAGAAGAAAAACATTGAACATTACAGTATTTTAAGCTATGAAAGGAACCATATTTATGATGATGTATGGCACAGGCACATGGGTATGCCACATCATCCTTCCCCAAACCATTAATTATAACTTTAATTAGGTAAAGTCACTTAGAAATGTGATTTACTATTTTTATTTATTTATTTATTTAGGGATCAGAGATTGAACTAATGACCTTGTGCTTGCCAGGCAGAGATTTACACCACTGAGCTAAGTCCCCCACCCTGATTTACTATTTTTTTTTACCATGATGTCTCTTGTTATCTTCAATAGAATTTCCCATATCATCAGGCATAATAAAATTGAACATAGCAGTACAGAACAAAATCAATAAAAACAAAACATTGGAGACATTATAGGATTTCAAAAGAAGATAATAGTTAAACCAGAATGGGTATCATAATGAATCTTATTGTCTTTAGAGTAGGTGCCTATACCATCAGCTGATATACTATTTTTAATACCAAATATTTTATTGAAAATTTCATAGAAGTTAAAAATCCAGATGAATTTGTTGAGGCTCACATTTGCTTATTGCCTTTATTTGTACCTTAAAGCTCAAAGACTTGGCTGTCAACATCTCAAGTATTGGAATTAATGCTAATAGCTAACTAGAATGCAAAATATGGAAATATCTTTTGCTAAAATTTAGGCTCAAGAGAAAAAACTGTAGTACTTTTAAATTTAATGATTTCTTTCAAGTCAAACACAAAACTTCATAGCTAGTATGCTAATATATCTCAATGTGTGCAAACAGGCTGCAGGTTTATGAGTAACAGAGGCTCTTGTGATCCTCAGGTGTTTGATGTCAGGCTTGCAGTCCAGACTTTTCCTAGAATTCAACCTCTGATAGAAGAAGCCTTCCCTTTTCGTCCCAGTGTGGTGTACAGATTCCCTTTCCAATGAGTGCCATGATGTGTAAGAATTTAGGAAACCTTGCTGTACAATATATATAACAGTCCTCAGTGCTGGTGATTTAATTAAGAATGATTCATGTAACAAAGAGAGACAAATCCATTAACAGAGAGCTCATGTGAAGAAAAGAAGCAACTTCTCTTTTTGTTTTACCAGTTGAAAACTGTATTTGTGGTTGATGTGATCATCTTCCCTAGATTTCAGGGATATGTGACAAAGAAAACTATTAATACTTTAAATCTCTTACATCAGGTAGACAGTGATATATATTTTCATACCTTGGCTTTCTGTTTTAAAAAGTTGATTGCAGTATGGCATTGATATTTAAATCACTACTAGTAAAACACATTGCACTCTATATTTTATTATTATACATAGGTATAGATAGAATCTTGAACCCAAAAGTAAAATAGTTTACTTTACTGTAGAAATGCCTGTAAGGGTTCATGCTTCTTAATTCACATTTAGTGCCCAATATATGTCTTCTGGTCTTTGAAAATACACTCAAATAAATCACAATGTTATTACTGCTCTTAAAAATTATTGAAGTTTTTAAAGCATATATGTTTATAAACTTTTGCCAAAAATGGTCAAAATTCATGCTTATTTCTTGTGTTCAGTTTTTGTATAGCAGAGTTTTATTTATAAATAGAGTTGATTTCATCATAATATTTTAGTGTCTTTGCTTTTAATTTAGCAGACTTTGTCTTTAAAAGAATTTCCATGAGGAAATGTAGCAATTTAAATTTTATATGTGTACAATAATCTGTTCATTAAAATGATAATAATGTAATATAAAAATGAAACACCAAGAAATCTAAGCCTTCACTACCACACAGGCTTAGAAAATGAAATAGCAGAAAATATTGTCCCTTGGTCATCACTTCTTAGACACATTGGATATTTTTCAAAGTTGACAATTAAGATTTATATATTTAAATAATTCCATGTTGCCATAAGTATATTTTTATAAGTCATCTTAGTTATCTCAAATCTCTGTTTCCTAGCATCCCATTAAATATAAATAAGTCACTAAATCATTTTAATGTATTAGGTATTAAGGGACATGTCCTATCACAGTATTTCAGATCTCATTTAATTTCACAATTTGTGAGATAGGAATTATTATCCCATTGTTATATCTGAGAAAACTGAATCACAGGTTAGATAAATTGTCTGTGGTTTAATAAGTACTAAGTGGGTTTCAAACTCAGATCATCTGATACTCAAAGTTTACAGTGCTTTCCTTTTGACCATCCTGCCTTCGCAGTTGAAACATATACAGGATTATCAAAGTGAGAAGAAAAATGGCCAGTTTGAAAGACAAAAAAATGAAGACATACAGTGCATATCCACTGAAAACCGGAGAACTTCATAGCCAAGGACTCTGGGATACATCTAAAATGAATTCAGTCAAGGACAGAAATGTGTTTCATAACTGAGAAGTAATGCTTGATAATCTGAAACCATTTGCTATATCTTCAGAGAACATGGAATTTATTTTTTTATTTTTATTTTTTTTTTTTAGTTTTCAGTCAGAACAATCAATGTGGACCTTTGTTTGACAAGGATAATGTAGCCCTATTGGAGGTGATTGTTTTCATTATGGGTGAGAAGCAAGTGGCTATGAAAACAGCTTTTAATCACCAGACAGTGCTAGAGGAAGACATGGTGAAGATGACAAATCTGTTGAATGAAGGCAGAAGTTATGTGTGGCTGGATGTTACTAATGTTCTCTACATCTAGAATTTCACCTGATCCATAATAGATGTTCAACAAATAGGTATTAAATGAATGAAAGCACTCGAGGATTACAACAAGGTTTCCTTTAGCATTATTAAAAATTAAGCATGGCTCTCTAGATATGGTGACAGCCTGGATTAAGACACTTATCCCGAAACCCCTCTATTGTCATTTAAATAAATTTTAAGTCTCTTAACCTGCTTCTCTACATCTATAAACAGCAACTTCCACCAGAATCATAGTATCCCAAACTTCATGGGAGGAGTCACAGAGTCTATCTCCTATATCACGTAACCATCTAGCCTTCTGAATAGCAAATACTATTTTCAGAGATCTTTCTCAAACCTGCATGAATATGAGGCTCTGTTAGAGCAATTATTCTGGAAAAATACAGATTTTCACATATTATTTAAAAATCTATGTCCAGAAATCTTTGAAAAGCTACATCTTAGGTATTTTTTTTGAACAAGTGTGAGAAATGCTTTTCTAAGATACTCATCTCCATCTTCAGTGAGCTCAATTAGAAATTTCTATGTATCAATTTTCCTGCTCTAACTGTGGTACAAGTAGACCAAAAATAGGCAACTTCAACCCATTCAGTCATGCAGCATGTATTTGATAATGTTTCATTAATACTTTGTATGAGGCAAAACACTGCATTTAATTTTTTAGTGATTATTCATATGGAAAAATGATAATCCTTTCAGAAATAGTCTTCTATAAATTATGGAATATTTTATATATTTATTTATAGTGCATTCTCTTTGAAGAGTTGTGTCAGAAAAATCATGTCACAGTAGACAGTGAGAGATCTTCAACAGAAAAATTAAATCCATGAAATGCACAAAAGACTTCCCAAAATGTTATTTACAAAAACCAGTGTTTTGAATCAAATTTCTTTAAATTTTTTTTTTATAGTATGGCGGCTCCTTACTTATGATGTTCAGCAGAGAAGATTTGGGGAACATTTATCCAAAATGTCAGAACTATTTTTCCCTTTGCTAAAATGTTGGCAAGAATCTTCGAAAGAGGCAGCATATTAGCAATACATCGTTGTCAAATTTCCCCTAACAGATCAATGTGAATGGCTAGTATGCGAGATGTGAATCAGGTTGTCAGTGCCAGACTTACAACACTGAATTTCTATGAACATGTTCTTGATTTTGCAGTTATCTTATAGTTTTTCATTGAATTTCACTCTTCAAGTTAATTTTTTACAAATTTTAATCCCATGTGATGCTTTAATTTATCATTCATCATGCTGTTTCATTCACCCTTCTTCTAGATAACAAATATTTAAGGAATTAAACCAATTTAAAGATCAGTCAATAGGACACAAAAGTTAATAAAGGAAATTCATCAGAAAACAATCCAAATGCATTCCAAATTGAAACAGAAATAATATATATTTTCAGGCAGATTGGATTACCTATTGGGCTAGACAGCTCCCAATGAATTTACATACCTCTATTCAAGACCTAAGTTCACTGTATTAGAGTTATTTGTTTCCAAACCCATATCATCATCTTTCTTTCTGGAGTATACATTTTTGTAGAAAATGCACTATGTTACTCTTGTATACCGAGAAATCCTTGGCAAAAAGTTGGTTTGTATGATATATGACTAATTGCTTAAATGAGATAATGAATTATTCTGTTTTACTATTTTGTGGTGGAACACTGGTATTTTATTTATATTAGTTATTCAGTTTGAACTGAAAAGTAAGATATTTATTTGATTTAATAGTTCTCTTCAATGTTATATATTAGTTTAAAAGCAAAATTAAAAAAATGATGTGTAGAGTGTGTTCCTGCTAAATAAGTGAATAGATATATTAATACATTTTAAAGTAGTTAATTTTAAAGGATAAAAAATTATCTGCACACTTGCATACTCCCATAATAGCTTTACAAAGGGGAAGAAAAAGATTATCAAATACAAGCTTGAAAATCTGTTGTGAAAAATTAAAAATAGTAGTCCAAAAAAATATATATATTAACAAAAAAGTCATTCCCTGAGTATTCCAAAAAGCACATAATTACCCAGTAATCTTTTTCCTTTATTCTCCTATTTGTTCAACTACACTGTCTTCTGATGTTCTCTGGATGAAAATTGGGTAAATACTTAGAATTATCTAAATAATAAAAAGTGGTATCCTGTCCCTCAGAAGGAAATAAAAATCTCATAGGAGAAAGAATACTAAAGAAAAGAGTAGTCGTGCCTGATGTTAGGAGAGAACAAACACAAAATAAGCAAATAACATAATTAACTATGATGTCAGAATGTAAATCAGTGAAAAACATGAATTGTGTTTTACTCTATAAATAAAACCATGGCTCCTGATAATTTGTACAGTCCCTTGATGGTCTCTGTTGTTTACACTGAGACTAGTACCACGTGAAGTGTTGATATTTGTGTCTGAAAATGATGCTGAATCATCTGTAATGAATCTACACAATTTTTTTTAGGAGTAGCAAAAGATTGGCAATAAATTTACTAACACTCTAAACTGGTCCTCTTGTGAGCAACAGTATACATTGATTGGCAAGTTGAATTTATAACTGCAGTCAGTTGGTGAATCTAAAATAAAACAAAACTAAAATCCAGTGAGAAAAAATTCTATCAAATTGTAATTAGTACATGGAGAAAACAAAATACACAAACCTGAATACTAGTGTCAAGTTCTGACCAGCTAAGCTAAACTGTTTATATGATGTCAAATAATGTATCTTTTTACTGTTTAATTTTAAAATAAGCTATTGTCATACCTTAATCAATTTTAGAAGATGAGCCAAATTTCTGCTTAATATATTTCTTCCAGCAAGTGGATTATAAACAAAATGTGAGCCACAACTCAATATCAAAACTATGAGAAAAAAAGAAAATGCTTAGTAAGAATCAATGTTTATTGGTATAAAAAGACTCACATGTTTTCAGTGATGAGCTCACACAGACCTGCCCAAAGGCTACCAGATGAGTTTAGTATATTCACAAAATAAGTTGGATAGGAATCATTAAATTTTTTTGGCTAAATGCCTCTGGTGAATGTTGTAAGAAGATGTGTTAAAATAATGAAATCATGATGCAGCTGAGGATTTATCACCAAGCATGAGGAAGACCTATCATTGATTTAAATTAGTGTATGACAATTTGTGATAGCTAAATCTTGGAAAAAACCAAAATACACATCAACTGCAGTGGATGAAAAAAATGAGGTATTTTTATACAGTAGAATCCTACTCAGCTGTAAAAAAGAATGATCTCGAGGCCATTATTGGTAAATGGAGGCAACTTGAGAATATCCTCATTAGTGAAATAAACAAGACTCACATTAGCAAATATCACATGGTCTCTCTATTGTAAAAAATAATAAGAATGAACAGAATAATGGTATCCAAAAAGTATAACAGATATAAAAGTATAATAGATATAAAATTATAATCAATATAATAGATATTGTAAAAGAGAAAGCGAAGGAAATTGCTATAAAGAATATAATGGTATGTATAGTGTGTAAAATAGATTACCATATTACTGAACTTTTTGTTAGATCATTGAATTGTTTGTGCTCTCAATGTTTGTCTAGCCACTTTTTATGCTTTGATTTTGTAACTTTAACAACTATTATTAAATTGTCAATGTATAATGTATCAACTAGTGATTTTATGATTTTAACTTTTTTTGAACTCTGTATTCTACTTTTCTTGTTTTTTCTATTTTGTCTTTTTTTAATTTTTTCTTTCTTAAAATAAAAAAATAAAAGTGGTGTATGAGTTTTTCATGTAACAATGGATGGAATCCTACATTAGTAGTTATTATCTTTAAATTCTAGATTACAAACTAAATTTTGGAGTGACAAATGTGTCTGGGGTCAAAAATAGCTAAACCTTTTAGAATTTACTACAAAGGGACACTTTTTTCTATAAATACAAATAACGAAAATATAGCCCAATGATTTGTCTAGAACTCATTCAATTTGCATCATTTATCAATGGTATAACTATTTTACTTACAAACTCTGGTAAAATATGAAATTTCATATAACTATAATTTATAACCAAGAGTTTCATTTACACAGGGTATATTAACAGAAGTACTTATTCAATTATTTCAGTTTATCTTAAAGATTTTGACAAACTGGCAGAATTAATGGGTAGGTACAGCTTTCTAGTGCTTTTAATGTTTTAAGCGATTGAAATAACTCAAAAATTGAATAACTGTTAGGTTAAAATGATAGTATTGTTTTCAATAATTAATTAAAGGCATTTTTTAAAAGTGACTCTCAGCATAGCTCTTCAATACACCTACAAACATACACAATCCAATATGTATTAGCTTAAATTACTTGTTCCAGGACCAATCAATGCATCCTGACTTGGTTAATTTTCTCTCATTGTGGAGGTCTCAGTCCATAGGTGGCTATTTCCAAGGCAAAATGGTACATTGCAGAGGGCAACAGTTCATGGAGGCAGAAAATAACAAAAGCAATAAAAGCAAAAAGCAAGGAACATGGAGAGAAGATTCTTTCTGTCCCTTATATTTTATATAAGCCACACCCACTTCAGTGTAGCACTCACACCAACAATCCTAGTATTGGACCACAAATCAATCACAATATCTAGAAGCCCACCTCCATGACTGCATGAGGCTTTGGGGGGGGGCATCCAGACACAAACCATAACACATTTCTTATTTTTAATCCTCCATAGATTTTCCCTGTTTACACATAATTGGAAACATAGGTCAAAACCTGGAAAGAATAAAAATTTTTTTTCAAACATATTTTCAGTCATTGATGTGCACATAAGTAAGTCAATCATGGTGAACAGTCATTTCAAAAGATGATTTGAAGTTTGGCTATAAGGATCATCCTCTATATTCTCAGAACTTCCCAGGATTTCTATTATTTGCCATGTTGTTTTGTAAATTTTTTTTTGTCCCTAAAAAGACATGAACTTTATAAGCATGGAGACAGTACATTTTCTCTGTTATCTTGATGCCTAACACAGGTCTGGAACTCACTGTTACTTACTGAATGAGTAAGTTAATGGTATAATGTAAAATATCAAATTATATAATGATATCATAGATTATAATCCATTCTCTTATCCATGAATAGGTCTGATTTCTTTTTACACATCCTTGAGTACTTGAAAATGCATTTTTAGTTCTTCTAAGCAAAAATTTTATAGAAGAAAGTTATATTTAATCATGTATAGATGAAAAAGAATTATTACTCAAAAGCAACAGGAGACACCTATAGTGCCCTTGACAGAAGCTGAAAGATGACTTTCCTTGAATTCTAAGCAATTGTTGCATGCTGGTCCCTGGACAATAATATAAAGCTGATGAAGTTTGTATTTGACATGACCTTTAACCTGCTGTTTTTGAACTTTTTTGACCTGTTGTCTCTGTTCACAGACATCTAGAGCCTTTGGAATGTGCGCTGATTATAAAATCTCTGATGTGAGAAAAGCTTAAGCTTTGTCTCCCCTCAAACCAGGCAAATAGAAGCAGTGTGAGTTAATTTATCCATGCTTTGTCTCATCAGTGTAAAATTGGAATAATAATTTCCATGAAAGGATGCTCAAAAAATTAAACAGCATTAAGCAGAAAATTGATGTTGCTTAAAAGAGCCTTAATATTTGTCAGCTTACAAGGTTTTCTTTGCCATGAAGTATATGCAACCCTAAATACCTCATTATCTTCCTTATACAAATTTTCATCACTCCTTGTGACTATTGGGACAGAAATTAATATGATTACTACTTAAAAGTATTCACTTTATGATAAAAATGTCTGATAAAGATAGCAACCACATTAGTTTGTTGATCTATTGAGAGGAGTATAAATCCACTTATTAAGGAGACAAGTCCTTCTTTTATCTAATTTTATTATTAATCCTTATCCTAACAAACACAGAGGTCAGAAAGGTAGCATCTCAGAAAGAGCAGTCTATTCATCTCAATTTTAAGACTCCAACACATAAAGATTGGTAATTTAATCTACTTAAATTTGTTGGTCTCAAAGTTTAATTAAGCGGAAGCAAGGTATTATAATAGTTTTGTATCAAATATATAGAATAGTTGCACTTAATCTCTACATGCCTTATATTTTCAGTGATTGTTAAAATTAAATTTATAAGCCAAGTGTAGCCATGTTAACAATTCTAGAAAGTCATATTCTAAGTGGTAAAATTAAAATTAGGAAAAATAAGGCCATTTACATTGGGCCATTATGACTGAATAACTATGATTATTGGTTCTGCTTAATAAAACTATCACAAAATATGTGTTAAGATAAATTGTATTATATTGTTATTCTAACATGTCACGAAATTATTGTGATTGAATTATGAATAATCAGTGTAGATAACCTGTTGAAATTATAACTTGTATATTTCTAAGTTTAGTAATTAGTTTCTATCTAGTCAATTGCTGAGAACAGTAATTGAAAATATACCATATGCGAACTGTTTGCTTAGGTAGTACAGCAGAATGAAGATAAAGAGACATCCTTTCATACATTTTAAAGCCTAATATTAGGAATTTTTTTCTCTAGAATTACTATTTCAATATTATAACATGACTTTCACAAAACAATATAGAATTCCTTGTCTTTTGTCCCCGCAAGTGTAATCCCAAAAAATTTCAGTCATCAAATAAAATAAGTTGTTCAATAAAAAATTAATACAAAGTATGCAAAGTAGACTAGACATAGTAGACATAGAGTAGACATAGACAAAACTGAAATGAATTAACGGAAAGAAGAAAGCCTGTGAATTGCAGCAGAGAAAGAAAGAAAGAAAAGTATTCAAAAGAATTTAAATGACATGGAAAAAAATCAAGAAGTTCTGACATATCAGAATTTTAGTAAGAAATAATAGTCTCAGTAGAAGAAATTTTTGAAATGATGTCTGAAAATTTTTGGCAGCTGAAGAAAACAAAGTGTCTTCATATTGAAAAAGTTGTATAAATAAAACAAATAATGCTTAGCTGGTCATTCTTAGTGGAATCAAAGGGTATCAAAGACAAAGAGAAACTTTTGGGATCAAGCAGATAAAAGCTGATCTACAAAGGAACAATCAGGCTGATGGAAGACCTCATTAAACATTAGGAAAGGCCAAAAGACAGGTAAAAAATAACTTCAAAGTGCAGGGGAAGTATATCTCAAAGTAATGTTAAACATTTTGAAAAAAGAGTGTAACAAAGAAGTTTAAACATGCACAATAGCACAAAATTTCCTACCTTCATTCGAGAGAATAATTAAAGCACATGCTTCAGTTGTAAATAAAGAAATCCAGAATGACAAAGTATGATTCAGGAAGAAATACAATAAATAAATCATTATTCTTTTATTGTTAAATGTAACCTAAATTTTGGGTAAAATTCTAATTGTACTGCAAATAGTATTTTTTATTGTGTAAATGAAAACTGCCACTAAATTATAGCTAATACTAATATTTTTTGGCAAGAGATTTAAAAAAACAGATTGTTGACAGTCAGTTGTATTTTATAGCTTAAATTAAATTGAGGAAGTATCAAGGGACACATTAATTAACATTAAATAGGCAATCAAAATCAGTTTACTTTCCCAGTATGTCATAATTTAACAGGAATAGAGATGTTATTATTATGAAAAAGAAATTGTATTTCCCATTAAAGATTTTTTAGTTTCTGCTGACCAAATTGTTTTTCTGTTGTTTTAGGTAGCATATTTTTACCTAGTTTTCAACATGTCAAATATGTAATTGCTGAGTGATTAGCTCTTCAAAAACAATGAAAGCTCTTATCTTAAAATTACTTTAGTAAGAAAGAGCCTCATTTTTGAATGTATGGATATTAACAAGTATACAGTAAGTATTGACAAAGAAAAGCAGTCAAATGTGACAGAAAAAATGCACCTATTATTGCATAATTTAAAGGGTTTTCTGTGGAGTCAGATTGCAGTGCTGCAGATCAATACCTATCATTTATATTGAAGCTACATTTAAAATGTTTACACTGCCTTTCAATTTTTTTTCATTCCTCAGTAGTGTTTTGAACTTTCTTCTGGAGAAGAAACAAAAACATTTTTAAGTAACCCAGTGATTGGTGGAGTTAAGGAGATAAATTCTTTTTCTACCTCTGCAAGAGATGTTGGGGTTACTTTGCAAGAGTATTTTCAAGAGATAATAAAGAAATTAATATGAACGTTCATGTTTAACAAGAAATCCAAAGGTGAATTCATAATAATCTCAGTTCAGTATGCATTCGGAAATATCACTGGCATTGATGACATCAATACTTTGTCAACACTCACTTAAGAGTGATCGTGCAAACACCTGTTTTGTTCGATCATCAGGAAAAAATACTTATCAAGTCACTAAACAACAGTAAAATTAAACAAACCATTTTGGTTAAGCTCTTTGAATCTTTTCGTGTGTGCAATATGGAAGTAAATAGAACACCTAATTGGTTAAATTTTTTTCTGTTAATTGCTAAAGAACACAATTCTTTGTCATTTTTCCCCAAATTAATTTTTTTACATTTCCAGGCAATTGAAAAAAACGACCCCTTATTTCTTCTCCATAATCCATCATTGCATTCTTCTCTCAGATTCCCTAATTCCATATGCCTGATAAGCAGTTTCCACTTATGCCACCATGATTTCTATTCCTGAGGGCAAGTTATAATTAAGAACAAGAAAGTAGGAGTGCCCCTTTCTCCTCTCAGATTGCAGTGTTTGAGGAATGTTTTTTTTTTCTGTCAATGTGATTAAAGGAGACAACACAATTAAATGAAAAATGTTACAAAAAGCAAGCATTCTACCCATAAAATGTTCAAAAACAAAACAACCTGCTTTTAATAAGAGTGCTTATAATCTGGTTAAAAAAGGTTAATGTAGCTATTGGGATTATATTAAATTCTCCTGGCAGTAATTCAAACATGTTAACTACTCATAGATGTAAAATAAACCATGATAAAGAATCTGAAGAAAAGACAATTGTGGGAAAGTCTGATCATCCCTATTCTTTGTATAGTATCTTGTCAAGTTGACATGTTAACTATACTGATTATTATTAAGATAGTCACTATTTCTAGTAATTTTAGATTAAATATTTCATTTATGCAAATTTCTTTAATGTACTTTTAAAGCATTCATTTTTATCTTTTGAAAAAAATTCTCAATTGAGGACCAAATAGACTAAGATGTACCATTGTGAGTCCTTGTGTGTGTTGAACATTGAACAATCCTAAGGAGCATTCACATTGTAGATTTTATAGATTAAGTATTTATTGCAACTTTTAGTAAGATAGAGAGTAGAGTTCAAATAAAAGCATTTCATTTTGATGGTCTGCCTATACATGGGCATAAGTCTCTAAAAAGTATTTTCCTGGGATGACTTGTATCCTTCCAAAATGTACATATTAAGATCCTAACTACTGAGGTGATTGTATATGAAGATAAGATTCTCAGAAGATATTTAAATCTTGGGGACATAAAATGGTGGAACCTTCTTCTTGAGATTTGTACCTATACCAGTAAATCTTAATTATCAACTTCACCATATTAAGATATTCCTGGAGAGGTAATTGTATCATGATTTGCTATATTCATTAGTAGATTAATTCGCTGATTTTACAAGATGACTGTACTATTAGTAGTTGAAAGTCAGGTGGAAGAGATGGGGCGCTAGGATACCCTTTTGGAGGGCGTATCTCTTGTGTCACTCTTCCTGTGGTCAGCTTCTCAGCCACCATGAAGTGAGAAGTTCCACTCAGCCACACTCTGGCATGATGTGCCTGCCTTGGAGTAAGCCTACTATGTAGTGAACCTTATGAAATCAGAAAGCAACTTAAAACTCATGTCCTTTAAATTGTGAGTGTCAGGTATTTTGCCAGAATAGGAAAGTGAGACAATGCAATACACTTCCACACTCTTCTAACCCTATGTGTGCACAAAGTAGGCACAGAAACACACAGTGAAATGACAGCCACCTGTGAGGCAAGAGAAGTGTCACCATGAAGTCATTCTTGCTGGCTTCTTCATCTTGGACTTTTAATTATAGAACAGAGAAGGAATAAACTTTAGTTATTTGATCTGTGTAGTCTGTGGCACTTTGTTAGGCCCAAGGATATTACATGAATTGAAGAAGGAGTTGTTAAGGGAACATGTGCCAGAACTTCAAGATTCGGGAAAGCAGACAATGGTACCAAGAAGTATGGTAATGCTATATCAAACACATAGCTACACAGAAGAAGCTTTGGACTTTGGTAATGGACATAAAGGCTGGAATAAATTTGAGCTATATGATATAAATATGAATATTAAGTGTGATTCTGTTGATACCTCAGAATTGAGAAATTTGAGAAAGGGATCCTTTTTATCAAGTAGAAAAGACCATGGATGAGTTGTGTTCTCTTGTTTCTGAAAAGAATTATGAGCAGTGAAATTGGATATTCAGCTGAACAAAATGTCTAAGGAATGTGTGAAGGAACAGCTTAATTCTTCCTGATGAGACATGTAAAATGCAGAAGGATATTACATGAATTGAAGAAGGAGTTGTTAACGGAACATGTGCCAGAACTTCAAGATTCGGAAAATTCTTAGCATAGGCATATTACAAAATATGGGAAAGTTTTTTCCTGAAAATATAGGAAATTTTTTTCCTAAGTATTTGGCTGCACAATCATTCAATGAAGAGTTTATGGGTTAATGTGAGCAGACATTCTGCCTTTTTGAACTGAAGAGGATGAAGATGGAGCAAAATGAATGAATGCTATACATGATGGTTAGACATGAATAAGATGATAGAGCTACTTGGCCAAGAAAGGAAGAAAGAGGTCCCAAAATCAAGGGTCAGAACCATGCCAATGTTCAACAGCCTGGACAGTCTATCAAATCCACATGAACTAACACTCAACAAATTCAAGCCTTGCTAATATTAGGGAGCAGGATTTTCAGCTAGATCATTTAGCCATGGATGGCAACTCCACAGAATCAAACTGTGGGATCACCTTCTGAAGGTTAAAGCTGGAAGGATGCTGTGGACCAAACTGACCCCCACCAAAACCCATACATTGAAGCCCTAAAGTCCAATATGATGGTATTTGCCGAGGGGTTCTGTGGGCCATAATTAACTTTAGAGAGCGCATGAAAATGAGTCCTTAAAAAGGGATTATTCACCTTATAAGAAGAAAGACAAGAAGTTAATTGACTTAAAGAAAAATTCTGTTTCCTACATTTGACACAATGATGACATTCACCAAGACAACCTATAGTTGAATAATAAGCTGAGGATATAATGAATTGGAACATTTTGTGAATAACTAGATATCTTTTCTAGTAACGTTGAATAAATGGGTTTGGAGAATTAAAATTGGTAGCAAAGCGATTTGCATGTCATGAGAGGCACTACATAGTAATAATAGTAATAACAGTAACAACTAACCATTAAAGTACTAAGTGCTGGTTAATAAGCACCATATGTATACTTACATACTTAATGCTCACACAAACCGTGGGAGACAGGGATAATTATTCTCATTTTATAAACAAGAATATTTCACCTCGGCTCCTCCATTTAAAAAGAATTCAAATCCAGATAAGCTGCTTTTAATTGCATATTTAGTACTGTGGTGGTTAACTTTAACTGGCAACTTGTTGGCCTAGAAACTTGTTAGGAGGTTAAAGTACACTTTTGATTATGCTAGTGTTTGTCATGGAGGTAAGATGTTCAGTACTATATCTAGTCCCTGGCCCTTTACTTGGCATTGTACAACAGTCACTGTAAGTCCCCCCAAACCCTTCTATCTTTGTGATACAAACTTTGGACAAGCAGACCAAGGTCTGATTTCCTAAAATTATGAACAAAGTAAACCTATCCTCCTTTAAATTGCAGGGTCAGGTATTTTGTTTAGCAATGGGAAAATTGACCAATGCAAGTATAAATCCAGTAAAAGGACCTGGATTGTCAGTGTTCCTTTGCCACTTTTGACCTATGTGGTTTTGGATATGTTACTTACCCCTTATTACTTCAGTTTCTTTATTCTCAAAGTGAGGACAATAAAGCTAACTATCTAAAAATAGTGCTTGGTATGGCATGACACTAAGTCAAAGTCATTATTTTAATGCATGTTAAAACCATGGAGGAAAAGAATTTCTAGGATGAATGTGGGAATTAAGAAAGCAACGGAATCTATGATGCTTTAAGGAGTAAAAAGACAGAAATGTATTATGGAAGCTGTATAATCATGCCAAGGAGGAAAATGAGACTTCCCAATTTGGAAGCTGGACAGAAGTATTATCAACAGCACAGGAGAAGCCACCTGGACACAGTCTTTATGTGAACAAAAGGTTGGTTTTATTTTGGGTGCATACAAACTGAGATTGTGAATGATTTTAGCAGCTGAATAGAGAAGTTAAATTTTTATGGAGTTTGGAGATGGAGTTATAATCCCAAGGAATCTGGGGGGAATTTCAAAGGTCAAAGTTCCCAGGATGGTATGCAGCTGTGTAGATAGTACTGGACTTTCCATTGTTGAGGAGATTGTATGTCCTGTTCTAAATTTTCTTCATGGCTGTTTACTGAGGGCAGCATGGCCCTTTAATGGTTTTTTGTTCTTTGTGGAGTGTGGCATGTTTACTGAGAGGGTCTCTCGCAGGTTAGATGTGACATTGCACTGTTTTTGTTGTTATATACAGACTGGGGCAGGAAAGTGACTACTGTTTCTCATGACTACTTAGTGCATGACAAGTGGGGAGGTGTGGAAAGTCTAACTGAGAGAAAATTTGGGGAAGGGGGTCATACTGAGGAGTGGTTAGAGCCGGCACCTGTCAGTTTGTGATCACCTGAACATGTTCCATGAAAACTGAGAAAAGTATGAGGTGACATGGCCCAAAGAGAAGGAGGAGGATAAAACAGACAAGAGGCCCAGTTAGTGGAAGAAGCCATGAAGTCAAGGAAGCTGGTTAATTTTGGAGAGGTCTGAGAAAGAGAAAGAAACTTGAGCCCTACCTATCCCTTCTGCTCCTGCCACCTCGTAGAGGGGGAGGAGGCAAGGGTTCAGAGTTGGAGCAAGGGTCAAGGATCAAGGGGCCAAACTGTAATCCAGACCAGATATGAGATGGAAAAGGTCAGGCATAGTGTACAGGGGAGAATGAGATTTAGAAGGTAGTATCTGATAGAAGATTTCACGGGGAGAGCCAAGGCAAAGGGCTCTTCCAGGGACTGACTGGAAGCTACAGGAGGGTTAGGGATGAAGGGTAAAGTTTCTGGAGCCTCAGCAGAGGGGAGGGAGCAGAAGTGCCTGTGGACACTGAAGGAGGTACTGGTAGCTGTTAGGGGAGAATAAGAACAGTTGGATCTGCTGTCAGAGAAGAGTCTCTAGGTGCTGGAGGAGTTCCAATCTGGAGGGAAAGATTTGAGAGGAATCCCGTGAGGCATACAAAGTAGGAATATCAAGCAATGTTAAGTATAGGTTACCTCTGACCATTTGCTCAGCCTCTGGCAATAATTGTCTAAGTTCCACAGAATAGAGAAACCAAAAGCGCCATTTCTTGTAGGAGTCATTGTCCAGTCCGTGCCATGGCCATATGGTGTGCCAGAAGAATATTAAGACATTTAGGCCTCAGATAAGGGCAGAGGCAAAGAGGTTTTAGGTGATTTAAGAGACTGGCTATGGAAGAGGAAAAAGGAATAGTAGAAGGAATGTTTCCCATGGAACACAGAGAGAGTCAATTGTCACACCAGACATGACAAAATAAGAGTGGCAATGATGTGCAAAACTGGCAGAGTCCTAATGGAGCATGGATGAGTAATCATGGCAATTGTCACTGTACTTGATCAACCACCAGGGAAAGTCAGCCTTCCCAGGGAGTATTCATGACCTGCACTGGGTTTAAAAGACATGGAAGGTAGGGTGTAGGACACTCCAAGAAAGGATTACCCTACCCTAGGTTTCCTGCATCAATATGTTATCAACGGCACATGAGAAACCACCCAGACACAGGTTTTATGTGAAAAAAAGGCTGGATTTATTTGGTCTGGATATAGGCAGGCTTTGACTAAGATTGATTTCAGTGGCCGGTCAGAGAAGAAGCTAAATTTTCATAGAGTTTGGGGATGAGGTTATAATCCCAAGCAATCTGGGTGGAATGTTTGGGGTCAGAGTTCCTAGGTCAGTAAGTGCAGTTGTGCAGATAATACTGGACTTCCTGGCATGGAAAAGATTGTATGTCTTAATCCAAATTTTCTTTATGACCATCTGTTTAGTTTTGCTGAGAACAGCATGTCCCTCTACTGGTTTCTTCTGTTGATGGGGGGTGGCATGTTTACTGAGAGGGTCTCTTTCAGGTCTAGTATGACAAGAAGAATCTGGAAGCTTTAGTTTGGATATGTTCTACCTGTCCCTAGAAAACACTGCTTTTTCCTAAGGTGATACAATGGGAGGGGAGATGCCAAATCAAAAGACTAGATGGATTAAATGTAAGATACATCTAAAGAGACTGAGCAAGCAAAAAATACAAAGATTCATTTTAAACAGCAGATGTAAATCTTGGAGAAGTTTCTTAAACAACTAATAGGGACTTTCTGGGATGTCTGTAACTGTGACAGCTGGCCCAAAGATAGTTCTTAAAAGTGAGGGTCTTACAAAAGCAGTTTGAAGAAACTATTCCACAAAATAGGAAGCAATAAGGATGCAAGTGTATCACACAAGCCAAGAGAGAGGGCAAAAAAGTTGTAAAGAATATGAGATGAGAAATCTGAGTAAGATCTCATTTTTTTTCAGCATCCCCAAAGTAGTGAGTCCCTGAAGTACTTTGATGAGGTAGGAAGTTCATTTATTCTCATTTTTTATGATTTAGGAAAATTAGGCAACCATAATAACTTGGTTCATGTCACACAGTTCATGATAGTCAGAACTTGGATTTGAACTTGGAAAATTGGCTCCAGATTCCATCCCTGTTTTCTTGTACCTTACTTTTTGTAATGGCCATTAGTAACATATGTTTCTGTAAAGAAATAAGCTGTTTGTTATTTTTTCCCTCTTCATTCTCCACACTAAATAAGCCTAAGTGGGGGGAATGACAGACACATTTTAAATGTTTGAGGTATTTCCATCTCAGATTTTTATGTTACTCTGAAGTCTCTCTGTTTTCCTAAGGTTTCAGTTTTTGCAGCCAGTTTTTAAAAAGAATTAAAATATTTTCTCCTTTCACTTCTATATTGGCCTGAAATTTCAACGGCTGTATATCTGAAACTCTTAAGCAACAGGAAAAAGAATGCCAAAGGAATGACCTACAAAGAACAAAAGTGATTAAATTTCCCACACTACTTAGACTGATAATGAGAGAAGGTGGTATTAAATACTGTTAATTGCCTCATAAAACAAGAAGGGTTAGCTAAACACCACATATGTTTGCTTGTTTGAAGAAATTTGAAAGGAAAAAAGTATGTCTGATATGTTATATCTGTGTTTAAGAAGAGAGCAAGACAAAATAAGAGAAACACCAGTAAATTAGAAGTGTTTACTTACTTACCTCTTTTCCCACAATAAGTGCAGTACAAAGCTCTTTAAAGTTAAGATGAACACTGGGCATGGTTGCACACACATGTAATCACAACTTTCGCAAGGATGAGGCAAGATTGAGATGAGTTCAAGGCCAGCCTGAGCCACATAGCAAGTACAAGGCCAGCACAAATTACAGAGTGAGACCCTGTCACCAAAAAAAGGGGCAAAAACAAAAACACAAAAGTAAATTTAGATGACTCAAAACTTGTAATAAGTATGAAGTTCTTACCAAGGTCATAAGGCTCAATAAATTCTAAAATTTAAAATAGACTGTCTTGGAATTGTTTTAGTCTTAATTAAAGTTACAACTACAAATAAGAAAAATTTAATTGAATATTAATGTTGGTCACATGAATAAACAACTATATGAAAAGAATGAAAGGCACAGGAATAAATTATGATATTTGCCTCTGGTTCTACAACATACACTTTCTGAATATTCTGTTCTAAGATTATTACATGTAGACTTAAAAGTTTAACTTTGTTCTTTTTTTTCTATGTATATTTTCCATTAACTGTGAATCTATTATGTATCAAATGTTGTTGCATAGAGACAGTGAAAGGATTCGTTTGGGTGGATTTGATTGTTGAGGTAAATATAGTATGTAAAAATTAATCTTAAACTAATTTCAAAATTCAAGTTTCCTCAGCCTACACTTACTCTCTAGTTCAAAAGTTAACTTTGAGCATACTTCAGATTGTCTGAGGAAGGTTTAAAAATACCGTTAGCTGAATCTCACCCCAAGCAATTAAATCAAAATCTGTGTAGGTGGAGAATTAGTGTTTCTCAGAACCTTTCCAGTGATTCCAGTGAACATCCCAAGGCTGAGAACTACCTCTCTAGATTAGAATTTCAGGTAAGAAGAGATACTTTAGCTAAAAGCTACTTCATTCATTTATTCTTTTACCGCAAAAATATGTATCTTACGATCCTGCAGTAAGATACACAGAAAGTTAGAAAGATTGTCAGAGTTCAGAGAGGTCACGGAAGCCAAGAAAACTGAGTTTAAATGGTAAGTAGGTCTAGGCATACAGAAAAATAACACAGATCCCTAATTCTCCAAAAACTGACAGTCTAGTATGAGGGAGAAAGGATAGGTAAAATGTGATCTTAAAAAATATAAATTTAGAAATTAGACCACACAACGATATCTGGCTACATAGTGGAAATTATTGGAAATGAAAAAGTAATTGAAAATTCTTACCAAAAGTCACTAGAAAATTTTGAAAGAAGAAAATAGATATTAAGAATAAATTACAAAATTATTTTGACAATTTAGGTCAAAGTTACATGAGAAACTCATGGCAAAATAAGAATTCATAGGAGGAAGAAGTGAGGAGCATTGTGGCAAAATTCAGAGATCTACATACTTAATCCCTGTAGTCAGGAATCAGAGTTCCTTCCATCTGATACCAAGCTTGGTTTTTGGATTATGGTCTTATTAGTCTGGCTTTTCGTTACTTTAATGAAGGTTCTGAGACAAGTTAACTTTAAACAAAAGCGATTTACTTAGCTCACAGCTTAGGGAACTGAAAGTTCAAAAAGCAAAAAACATGACACATGCTCTGGTGATGAGCCTATTTCCCCCTCAAGGAACGTGGTAAGGATGGGAACAAGTGGAGGAAGAAATCATATCATTAAACAGGAAGTCTGAGAGGCTGCTAATGCCAAGCTCACACTTTCATAGCAACCTTTTATCGAGAACTTCCCTGAGTCCCACTTGAAATACCTCAGTCTATCCCAAGGGCATAGCACCACTGACATAATGATCTCCCATTAAACCCTATCACCTTTTAACACTTCCAATATGGAGAACAAGTCTTCAACACACAAATGTTTGAGGAGATAGGCATAAAACATACCCAAACCATTGCATATTCCTCTGATATCTAAGGCCTGGGAAAAGAGGTGGTGAGAAGAGAAATATATGCTTGGATGTTTTGAGTTTACAGTGTTGGTGGTATATAAGGTTGATATCTAGCAGGCAGCCTGGTGTGGAGTAATGTTTTAGGAAAAGACTTGTAGAGACAAAAGTGAAAGAGATAAGAGCTATATTTGAGGGACCATTAGCAAATGAAGGGAAAGAAAGTCGATCCTCAGGAAGTTGTGAGCATATTGGGACAAAAGAAGATGAAGTTAGAAAGATTGTCAGAGTTCAGAGAGGTCAAGGAAGCCAAGAAAACTGAGTTTAAAAATTAGAAGGGATTAATAATGTCAAAAATCAAAAAAGATTTAGAATTAATCCTAAGAATAGATGGCAAGCTTGATAATGAAACCTGCTCTTAACAGAAAAATTTGGAGGTAAGAAGCCAAAGTGAAAGTGGTTGGAGCAGTGAATATCAAGGAGTGAAAATAAACTGTTCTTTAAAGAAGCATAACCTTTAAAAGAAAAAAAAAAAGATGACCAGAAACTGATAGATCAGTAAGGCTTTCAAATATTTTTTCATTGTAGGAATAAAATTAATTGGTTCTTTAAGAGGAGCTTGAAGAAGGGTTTTTTCTTTTTTTAATATAAAAGAAGAAGATAGCTAGCTGACTAAAAATCATTTGAGAACCATGATCTCATCGTATCTTTTTCCTTGAGTGTCCTAAGTTGAAATCAACCAATGTGACTTGATTAATATTAAACTTCAGTAGAAATGAAATTTACAGCAAAATAAGGTTGATTCCGTAAGTAATTTATTCTGGCAGTTACTTGAATATTGGTAAGAAGTAATGAAAAAAACATTACATACAGTTCTAATATAAAAATTTATAACATACCATAAAGAAGATTGCAAAAATTTTACATATATACTAGGTGAATATTAAACATCATTTTAATTTAACCTATGTATTAGATTCAATCAATAAAATTAAGGTATTAAAATAATAAGAGGAACACTGGATAAAATGAAAGTAACAAGAAGCTAAGAGAATTCAAAGCAAAATAATAGTACTTGGCTTTATAAATTTGTGATGTAATGAAGAAAGGTTTATTTAATCTACTCCATTGTAATTTTTTTCTAATTACTTAAAAAGTTCTTTTCACATGCTTAATGT
This sequence comes from Hydrochoerus hydrochaeris, assembly GCA_004027455.1. Lineage (NCBI taxonomy): Eukaryota > Metazoa > Chordata > Mammalia > Rodentia > Hydrochaeridae > Hydrochoerus > Hydrochoerus hydrochaeris. The sequence continues at coordinate 62,779 of PVLA01005687.1, forward strand.
TGAGGGAAATGCTGCAGAGGGATCTGTAAACTACTTCTATATATATTCTTCTGATTCCTTCTTCACCAAACAATTCTATGTCTTGTTTGATAATTGTATGATTTTTATTCCCTTTTTTTACTCTTCAAGATCATCAGTAATTTCTGCTAAATTAGACTTTCAGCCACTGTCCAAATTTTATTTAAGTACTTGCAGTTTGCATTTATTATCTTTGATATCCTTTTGTGTATTTTCTGAAGACACCTATGTAGAGTTATTGCTTTCTTTCAATACTGTCATATTCATATGATGCCCAAGTAGGATTAGTATTTTCAGTACTATAATGTTTGCTTATTATGTTAGGCAGTGACCTCCCTAGAATTGTAGAATCTTTTTGTTTGTCCTTTGTGTATTTCTTGTATAATCAATCAATTATTTCAATCTTATGCCATAAAAATTCCTAATATAAAACAATGTTTTACAAACAAAATTACCACTTACTTTGTTCTTGAAATTGGTACTACAGTTGATCGCAGGAAAACTAAAAACCTGTGTTGAAATCAGTAAGGTGCATTATCAATATTGTCATACAACTTATTTTTTAAAATAATGAATGACATTCTTATTAGGTAGATTTATATGCATTAGACCTATATTATATTAGGCCTATTAAATTGTGTTGTTACTATTCACATTTTTTCTTAGATTTAAAAAAATCAATTAACATATTGCGTTGTGTTTTGTTTGGAAAACTAATTTGTTACATTACTTTGTCTTAGTAATGTTTGAATTTCATATGTGTTACAGTCAATGATGTACATGTAAAAATAATATTCTAGAAAAGTTCCAGTTTCATTTTAATATCATGTCTTTTACGGTAAAAAAATCTTCATTTTGCATTTTGATTTTCAGTGTTTTACATTTTACTTATGTTTCTATCTTTGTTTATTCCCTGATATTTCTCCATCCAGTTATGTACCAACACACATATGTACATAGATTGTCTGAGCGTATGCTTTCACTTAAATATTTTATGCTTCCTACAATGACTGAGCTCATCTATATCCCTTTCCTAATATTATTCATTCTTCAGTAATATGGTATAAATCATGCATATGTTATAAATCTACGATTGCCATGGCACAAAGTTTTTAGAGTATCTTTACATTTAAATATTTATATCATTAATTTATTAAATATATACTTTTCTCGGTAATCTGTAGACTACTTATGCTTAAATATTTTTATGTAGCTATTACATACAATCAAGTTTTTGAGCATGGAGAGGTCTCCGATCAACTTTTATCAATTTGATCTTTAATTGCCTTTTGTAAAAAGTAGGAAATACAACAGAAATAAAGGCATTCATATTGCCATACGTTACATTTTTACATAGAAACATTATAAGCTTTAAAATACATATATTTATTCTGATAAGATTGAATACACATTCATACTTTTTCCAATAATGCTTATATATATTTTATGTAAAGCAACTTCAATAGCAGTGAAATACAGTAATTTTATTTTGATGAACCTGTTACAAATTTTCAGAATTCACCTACTGTATCTGATCATTACTGGTAACTTGGAAGTGTGTGACTGGTATTGTAGTCATTGTGTTGTTTTGGGTTTTTTTTAATAAGGAAACTGATGTTCATAAAATAAGTATTTAACCATAAAGAGTTGACTTTATTACTTGATTGGTTAGAAAAACAGCACAAATAGTTTAGAAGTCTTCTAATCCAGTTACTCTCAAACTGTTTATGGCAGAAATTCATTTCTCACCATCCCCCAATATGTTGCCAATCACTGTTTTTAATAATATAATATACTCTAATTACTAGAAAAAAATAAAAATAGGTTAAGCAAAACACAAGTTCAAGTCTGTTAATATTAAATATAGCAGCTCTCAATATGTATTATTACAAATAGCTAAAAGGGCTCCAAAAGTTGTTATCTTTAACATGCTTACTGTTTTGAACAGGTAAAAAGTAGCGCATAAGTCAGGCCCAGTCCCTGACCACACTTTGTGCATTGTCTTGTCAATCATGCTACATCTCTTCTAAGAAAATTACCCTCGCCCACAATGTTGGTCACTCAAGCTGTCATGTTTACTCACACATCATCTGTGCCTCCCACCATTTGGATTCAAAGTCTGGCCAGCAGTTTGGCTTTCGTAGCTAGGTTGGAAAACATAGCTGGGCCCATCCATTTTTTGTCTCTGAATTTAGCTCTAATATGTAAAGAACGGATTTTCAAGGACATTCTCTGTTATTTTATTTGCTTAAAATAAGAGTTCTCAGAAAGTGAGTAATTTGTGAAATCTGGGTTAGGTCAAGGCAGAAAGAGGAATGTGTTGCAATAGAGCTGAGTCATATTAATATTCTCGACACTAAACATTAAAGAACTGCTGATGTTGGAGTACAAAAAGCTGTCCTACCAGTAATCCTACCCTCAATTCTAAAAGCCCTTACCCCCAGGCATTAAACAGCATTTTCTCGACTGCCCTGCATTATAGATACCAGTTGTCATGTAATCAACATATGTATCCTAGCTGGCATAAAATAAACTACTAAACTATTAAAAATTACACAGCTTAAACAAAAATTAGTCACTGAGTTTTCACATTATATAAAATACGTTTATTTTAGAACCAATAGATGCCATTGTGAGAGATAAGCTATTGGCATCCAAATCTCTGAAATGAAGTTGGAAGCCAAACTACAGACTGTGTTGTTTAAGTGAAACTACCTGCTTGCTGCTAAAAATCTGTGTCCTATCAACCCATCTAGCTAGTTTTTTATTTGTTTCCAATTCCCCAGAAGATTGATTACAAAATTTCCATAATTATAGTTTGATTTTGCTTGAGTGAATTTCTTAAACTTTATGCCAAATTACCACAGTGATAGACGAGCTTCCATAATATACCAGTCATTCCTATATTCTCTGTTTTCCAATATTCTTTAGAAAAAAAAAAGAAACCCACTGTTTAATGGACCAGACATGTACTTTTAGTTGTAGTATTCAGACATATAATATGTGATAGTGGCTTCTGGAGTGACTCCAGAAATCAAAGGTGCAGGTAAGAGATTGGGTGTGCTGTGATTTTCAAAACATGTTTTATTGCTTTGATGCTTTTAAAAATTCATTTAATTGTATGTGTTCAGATTGCTTTTTGCTCCTCAGTTACATTAAAATAGTATATTTTTTGAATAGAAGATTATTATTCTAAAAGAAAATTTAAACATAGTTTCAGTTTTTACTTTAAGAAAATTCTAAACTTTATTGCTACATGAAATGGTTTGAGTCAGGTGTTAGCAATATGGAGCCTTAGACTAAAACAAACTCCATGTAATCTTATTGAACCAGTAGGTCATAGAAACAAGAGCAAATGTGTTTGAATCACAAGAGAGAAGGGATGTTGGATGGATCTGTGAAATACTTGCTGTTGTAGTATAAACTGATTGATAGCAGTGATTCTCCGAAGGGTTCCAACATTATGCTTTTTAAAAGCTGGAGATTAGTGCAACCATGGTGAACAGCACAGTGACACTCTGGCAAAGAAAAAGGGTCAGGGCCGGCAAATGTGGCAGGTGTCAAAATAAAAGGTTAGGCTCTGTGCCTGGGGACCCATCTGTCAGATAAAAAGTATGATAAGGCAATTAATGTATTTATTTATATTGCTCATGACAAACCATGTATTCCATAAAAAATGATCACTTTAAACCTCTTCAACTGTTCTCTAGACATCAGAAGTAGTATAAAAATAAAATGCTCAAGATAAAAAGCAAGATCTAATTATAAAATATGTTACTTATTTAGTCAATAAAGTCAACTTTGGGAAATTATAGTCTTTCATTTTAAAGAACTAAAATTATTAAATATAGCATCTTGAAAATTAGGTTATATTATGAGCATACAGAATTGGTGTTTGTCACAAGACAATTTCTGCATCATTTCTCTTAAATTAAGTGTTGTTTATTAAGCTAGATTTCATAATTTTTTTAATGAAATGAAGCCCAGAAAACACATAACAGAAATTTTGATATGCAAGTGATGTGTTCTACATTTCTTTAAATGTTTTGTTCACAACCTTGTCATTATTAGAGCTTTCGTTTGCACTTAGTGACTCATCCCAACTTCTCTTAATTTATTTATTATTTATGTGAATTTCTCACTACTTCTGTTCCACAATCTGTTTAAATTAGAGTATGTTTAAATTTGATGTTCATCAGTGATATTTTTTTCATACAAAATAAATTACCATAAACGTCCAAAATGTCATGTTACTTTACAGGTCAATGAAAACCTAACCCAGAATTATGAGACAAATGGGATTTGCTGCAGCCCAAAATTTTATGCAAAAACGAGTCTTCTCTGCACTTTCCCCTGAACAAGATTAAAAAATTTCAGTTACTATGGTTTAATAACTGAAGTATGCATTTTATAGTAGCACAATTTAGCAAAATTTGAACAGAAATAACATGTGCATTGCTAATGTAATATCCTTTATAAAAGGAAAAGTCAAGTTCTTTAATTATAAGGGGAAAAAGCCAGTTATTACTGTATTATTGCCAAATGGCACTTTTTGTCTACTGGGTGATGGAATTTAATAAGTAAAGCCATTGAAATACTAAAAAGAATCATTTGGCTTTCCAAAGAACAGAAGTATTATATTCAATAGATATATTTTCTTTCTTTGAGGCAACATGTATGCCATTATCACCATTCTTCATCTATTAGAAAAATATTGCTTAAATTTTGCATCAATTTTTTTTCTTTCCAGGATTCACTTTTAACCCAAAACATAATCTTAACCTATATTCTTGCCTTATCATGATAAAACAGCAATTTTAGGGTAGGAGTTGAGGATGGGAAAACAAAAGATACAAAACACGAATGTTGTTATGTGTTCTATTCATGATTTACTAATTATATTTAGGGTTTAATTATAACTAACCATTATTTAAAATTGAATTCACTGCTGGCTTCGTTTCCTGACTCAGAGTTCCATATTGTTCCTATTGCTTATTTAATTTCATTTGAGCCTCAATCTTCCAATTAGTTCTGTTTCCTCTCTATTTTCATTTGTCTGGATGTACTTGAAACTGAATCAGAAAAAATAAAACTCCTCATTTACCTTTCTGTATGGTACTTCAGAACCTAGCATATGCTACAGAATAGTTAATAATTTCAATGGGAAATCAAGACAACACTCATGCTTCCATGGATCCATAAAAAATGACACGTCTAACAAAAGGTAAGAGTATTGCTATTTTCAGTAGTGAGAGTTATACATTATAAATTAACCATTTCACACTATATATTCTATCTTTAGATGAGGAGAAAATATACATTGGGATTTATTGTATAAAAAGAAGAATCAACATAATTTCTGCTTTTATTTTTCTACAGAAGGACATGTGAAGAATTTTTCTGAGTGTCTACTCATTTCAGTTCAGACTTCAGAAGTTATGAAAATTCTAATGACCTTCAAAACTCTTCATTTGCTCCATAGTTTAATATGGTTTGTTCTATCATCACAGGTATGCTTTTTTGTTTTCCTTTAGCCAAACAGCTAGACATTCATACCAAAGTATAGCATCTTTCCTTTATTGTTTGAGCTTGACACATATAAGAATATTTGGGAAAAATAATATCTCACTTGTCATTCTTCCAGTTCACAATAGTGATGAACATTATTTATTAATACCTTAATTAATTTAACAAAAGTTGAAAATTCTTAGTGTACATTGTGTTATGTAAAGAAAATACTAAACCACAATTTCATTTATTTTTTCTTGTGAAAAAATGCTATTACTGTCAAACTTTCCATTGCTTCCAGATTTTTAGAGTGTGCTCCATTAATCAAGTGGTAGTCTTTATCAAGATCAAATAATTTAGATACCCTCCATTCTCAAAACATCATCTTTCTGTCATGTCTTTCACATTTGCTTCTTTGTAATGTATAGCTTTACTTTGTTGTTTTGTTTTGTTTTGTTTAATGGATCAGCCACTTATACAGTGTAAGGTATATACTATACTAACCCCATTTCCCAGATTAGGAAAATCTGGTTAAGAGAAGGTAAATGATTCTTAAAATATGAGATACATGATTTGATCAACAAGATTTCTTTCCTAGTTGAAGAACTAGGGTGAAATTATGAAAGTTGTGCTGTAAGGTTAGAAAGATAAATATATGGTCAAAAAAAGAGAGAAAGAGTGGGAGGAGGAGGAAAAGAAAAAAGAAGAGGAATAAACAACAATCTGAAATAGCAAGAGAGTTTTTGGAAGCTAAGCAAAAAAGATATTAGGAAGAAATGTAGCAATGAAATGTGATTAAAAACAACATTAAAAAGAATTACAAAGCTTAAGATAAGGGTGAAAAGTAAAAAATAATATAAATGTAATAGAAGAAGCATAAAAGCTTTCCTAGGTTTCTAATGTGATAGTTTCCGTAATTCTGACTGAGTATTTCCTGGGTTAATTTTTAAAATAGAATAAGGAAACATAATGTTTCTGTCTATAATGATACTGAGACATTTATAATTTTTATGGTTTGTCAATTGAATAGTTTATGGGGTCAGGAAAGTATTATGGTGTGGTAGTTGACAAAATGGACTTTATGGACAACTAGGAATTCCAGTTCTGTTTTTCCTAATTCCTACTGTCACTGTGACTTTGGCAAGAGCGTATCAGAGCCATCTCCCCCTGGCTTACAAGAGTTGATTTTATGAATCTTTCTCCAACATCATGTTCATTGATATCACCATCGTAGATGGAAATAAACCAAGATGAGTATGTTTATACCACCAAAACTGAACAATGCTAAGTAGGGGATTTAAGAGTTTTATTTCTTATGTGCCATTTTACTGGCATAATACTGTTTTAGTTGTTTTCAACTGAAACAACAACAACAACATATGATAGCTTCACACAAGACTCTTTCCATCTATTTCACATGATTCTTTGTACATGATAAACATCAATAATAGTACTACTGCAGTAATTTAATATAGCCAGTCAGACAAAACATCAAAATATTTTTCACTTTTAACACACTACAAAATATTTCAATTCATTCATGAAAATTTGTGGGAGCAAGACTTGTAAAAATTATCTTTTCTGCTATTATTAGAATCTATAAATAAAATAAACAATTACAAATATTTATATGGTAAATTTCTTCATATGATTACATCATGAAAATTTGTCTATGCTTTAAAGTAACATATTTTTTTTCCAAGAGCATATTTTTGGATTTTAATCTACTTCCCAAATTTAGATTAAATCCAAGGCTTCATTCTTCAAAATTTGGTAGATTTTTGTGAGGTCTGATGCTTGCTCTGTGCAGTATCCTGCTGTTCAGAAAACTATAATAGAATATTCTGAGCCAGAGGCCACTGTGTCTCTCACAGTGACAGGCGATATGTATAACTTGGAACTTAAAGGTAAACACTGCAGGAAGTAAGGATTTTAAGCAAGTATTGAACTGTCTATAGATCACCCCAGTTAGTAGCTTAGCTAAAATTTTTCTCATCTAGTTTGTCTTCAGTATGGATCACTTATTCTTAACATACTTGTTTAAGTTCTGGCCTTGGAATTTAACTCCTTATAGTATGTATAAGTTATATATATATTTTTTTCTTTAATATTTACAAAGTGAAAATCATTTTATTGTCAGAAATATTTTAAAAATCCATTTAAATAATTACATAATATTGGAAGAAATTGCTGCAGTTAAATTGAATTGTAAAGCCATATACTAATTCAAAGACTTTTAATAGATTGTTTACAAAGAAAAAAATTATTTCTCATATCCCTATATACCTCTATCTTTGTAATATGACTTTGTTGTTCCTCTTATCAAGAACTAAAGTTTATATCTCTCTCACTTTAATCTGGGCTTTGCTGAATGATATGATTCGACTAATGTAACATCAGCAAACCTGATGAAAGCCAAAGTTTGATAAGCACATGCATATTAGGGAAGCTCTCTTTGCTGCCCTGAGACCACCATTAGGAGGAGTTTAAATCTGTACAAGGAAAAGGAGAGAAGGCATTGGGTACAAAAAAGTTATAGAAGCCAAGAACCTTTGGATCAGACACCACATAAATGAGTGAGGCCATTCTAGAGCATTCCAACCTGAAATGATCTACCCACTAAATAGATTATGAATTTATCACCCACAGACTCATAAGATAATATTAAAAAGCTGTTATTTTAAAGCAAAGTCACCATCTGTAGCGCATGGGCCAAATCCAGACTGTTAGAGATTTTTGAGTTTTATTTAGGGCATGTCCACCCTTATGTATTTATGTGTAGTCTAAGACTATTTGACACTACTGGAGCAGAGTTGAATAGTTGCAGCAGAGATACCATAGCTTGAAAAATCTAAAATATTTGCTATCTTCTCTTTAGAGAAAAACTTTTCTGGCACACCTCAAGACTTTAAAAGTTGAGGTGTGTACTAAGCACCAATAAGTAACTTACACAGACTTATTTTCCAAAAGGAAATATACCTCCTTTTTTACTAAACCAGCAAATTCTTATGCTTTTAAAAATACATACACTCGTTTTCAAAGCCAATAATCTCTTCCATACAAAAAGCATCATTTTTCAATTTATGTTTTTAAAGTACAGTTATGTAAACCACTAGTCATACAACAAAACTTGTTCTTCCCTTGCTCTACATTAATATAATTAAAATTGGGCATATGGACACCTTTTCAAAGACTATATTCCTGATCCCCAATATTAGTCATGTGTTACCACAAAACTATGTTTTCACTTGTGAAATATGAATAGAAGTGATGTATCTATGCATTTTTTGGACTTTCTCAAAGTTATTCTTTCCTTTCCCACGAACAGGAACCTGTAACAACCCGATTTACCATTCCAATTAGTAAAATGTTCTAGGGAAAGGAAAGAGAAACAAATGTTACAATTAATAATACCTTGTCATTTAAAAAACCATGTGGAACCCCAGCATGGTGACCCAAAACTATAATCCTAGCACTTGAAGCAGGAGGATCACAAGTCCAAAATCAGCCCAGGAAACTTAACAAAACTGTGTTGCTGTTGTTGTTGTTGTTGTTGTTTTAATTTTACAAGGGCTGGGGATAAAGCTCAATGCAAATGCCTGGTTTTAATCCTCAACACCACAAAATAAGCAAAACAAAACAAAACAAAAACAAAACAAAAAAAAAAACATGTGGATTGGAGACTCCCTCCAACTTGAGTGCTGATATCTGGCTATTAAAATGAGAAAGAAATAAACTTGAATCTTTCTTTAGCCACTGCATTACCTGGTGCTATTTTTACTGTAGGCTATTGTTATCCCAATGAATGCAACAGTTTTATGCAACATTGTTTGGCACTAAAAAGATTTAGTTGGTAAAACATTGGATATTGGGTACTTTGATAAACTTTGCTCCAATTTTCTGAGTTGGCCAGAGGCTAGTCACTTACAGTGACTGTGATTTTCTCTTCCTAGATAAAAATATACAACTGTAGATAGACGAAGCAGGAATTTTGAACATTGACCTTTCTACTTCCCATTTCTCCCAAGTACTAGAGCTGCAATAACTGGTGGTTGCCCTAGGCATGTGTCATTTTAGTCCCCCAAAATGCTTATATACCAACATAATGCCTTAGGTAATATAATAGGGAAATAATCAAGGTCAGACTTTGGCATTGGACAGCTAAGGAAGTTGTGCCCCAAAAGACATATACTTCATTTTGAGGCAATTAGAAGAAAATTGGGGGAGAGTCTGAATATACACTCAATACAGGAAGTAGGTGTCTGGTAAGCATGTAAATTTAAGTAACATTCTCATGTCCTCAGAGATTCTGTTTCACTGGAACTAGGATAGGTCTCTAGTATCTCATAGATAATACTACCTTAGATAATTCTAAGATAGTGACTATTCTTTGTAAAACCACAGCCCCAGCAGAAGTTAAAATCTGCTATTAAGACTAAGATCTAGCAGAATCTAGGCATGGCAAATAAATCCCCAATCAAAAGATTTAACTTTCAAATGTCAAGCTTCTAAATTTTAAATTATTCTTTTGTGAACACCTTTATTGAAAAATAAGGAAGAAGTCTCAAACACAACTGTAAAAATAAAAAATAAAGTAGGTCTTTCTTTTTTAACCTGTTTTACCTTCCTACTCAGGCTTCAGTGCCCAGTTTAAAAGTAACTTCCTTTGGGAATCGTTAGGCATCTCTGTTATGTGTTTTCTCATAGTCCTTAATTTCTGGATCATGGCAAGTAGCAAGGTGAGTTTAGTTATTTAATTGCCTCTCTCCCTGCTGGATTAAATGCTCTGTAAGGAAATTATATCTTTCTCTCTCACCAAAGTATTCCCACATCTAGTTAGGATGCCAAGAATACACCAGATACTTAACAAATATTTATTGAAGAAATGAATCTCTGAATGGAAAATAGCTGGTTGGTTTTACTTACATAGAAATGGCCATGAACAGTAACAAGACCAGGTGAAACTATTTGCAGGATGTGTTTATACGAAGCAGATAATTATTTAAGAAGCATAGTAACAGATGTATATTCAGAGCATAACATTGGGCCACATCCCCTTATGTATATTTTAGTTTGCAGGAAAGATGAGAAAAGGGATAGATTTTTAGCACAGGGATAAGGATTGAAGATAAAACCCTGTTCAGACCAATATCCCTACAAGGACATATATGATATTGAGGAAGGAATTTGGAATTGCTTTGATTTTCGGTTTTGAAGTATAATTACTATACTTTTTGTTCTATTATTAAATATTCTTTTGGATAACATTAACGATGGGATATTGGTGAGGAACAGAGCAGCTGTTTAGATTTCCCAGTTACTGTGGAAGTAATCTTCCTACGCATTAGAATCCAAATGAACAAATAAAAGCACAAGTGACTTAAAGCAGAATCTAGTTTCCAAGATTATGCTTAAAATTTAAGGTAAAAAGTTATTTGCCTGCTTCAAAATATGAGTTTGGGAGTTCTATGTATTCCAAAAGTGAAAAAGAAAAAAAAATCGAGAACATCAGCACATTAGAGAACAGATTTTAAAAAGCTTGTGCACATGTCCAAATACAGGTGAAAAAGCATAAGAGCCAGGCCAGGCAATCAGACAGTCAGCTATATGAACTGGGAAACCTCACTTATCCTCTCTCTACCTGCTTCTCATTAGTACAATTAGGATGAAATTATTTATAAGGTTGCTATTAGCTTTAAAAATTTTATGAGTCCAGAGCCTTTAAAAACATAGTGTGTTCAGCAGAAAATACCACTGTGAATTTTTTTCTTCAATATTTCTTTCACCTGTAATGGAAACAAGTTAAAAATAATAGGCCTAATGTTCACAAATCCATTAAATATTTACTGGTCACTTTCTTGATCATTTTGATTCAATTCATAGAAATCATCAATATTTTCAAGTTCAAAAAGGCACAGGAAGAAATTTTATAGCTTCTGTGATAACTTTGAATGAAAGTGTGATTTATTTCCTTGTTTATGTGTTTTTATGTTTAACATTTGTCAGTAAGCCTGAGAATCTATGTGTAATATTATATATGCATGCTAAGTACTTAGTTTATCATTATAATTTTCCTCCTGAAATTGCAAATTATGAAATGCAGATCATTTAGCTTTTCTAGGAGTCCCTTGTTTGTTTTAAAAATGTTAGTGTCCAGGTGAAAACCAGGCCAAAAAAACCCTACCTTTTTGCCATGTGATATGCTAATACTGAAAATAAATGACTGTTTTTTCTCTTGAGGGACATGTACTTAAAAGGGATATATGTATAGAATAACGACATTGACTTATATATAAGTAATGTGTTGGCATTGCTTTAAAATTCTGTACATTTTTCTTAATTCTATTTCTCCACTCAAACTTTTTAGTGTTTCATAATTCCTACCACTTATTTGTCTACTCAATGATACATTGCCATCATTGTATTTTGTAATTTCCCCAAATATTCCCAGAATAGTTCTCTGTACTAGATGCTGCACAGTAGTTCTGTACTGATTAACTTAATCAGCTCAGAACTGATTAAGTTCTGTACTGGGAAACAAACTCAGGACTTGTGTTTGCCAGACAGGTGCTTGTACCATTGAGCTGTGTCTCCAGTTGATTTACCTTGTGTGTGTGTGTGTGTGTTGCTTTCAGCACCTGCTTCCCAAACTATATGTGGCGTATATTGTCATTTACGTACCCTAAGAACATCTTCACCCCCAAGTCTAGTATAACTGAAAATGGATGCAGTTGGAATCACAGTCATGAGAAACATTTCCAGAGGGTTTTTTTTTTCCTTTAGACAAAAGGAAGAGATGCTTTCTCATCTAATCTTTTTTAAAAATGTATTTGTTTATTTATTTATTTATTTATTTATTTATTTATTTATATTCATTGGGAATTGAACTCAGGACCTTGTGCTTCCCAGGCAGGCACTGTGCCACTGAGTTAGTTATATTCCCAGCCCTCATCCAACCTTTGGACAACCTTCTATGGAGCTATTTCAGGTTACTCCAGATATTTTGCAAGGCTGCAAATAGTAACTGACTCACTGAGGACATTAAAAGAAAGACTGAAAAAAACAATCTTTGGTGAAATTCATAGGGCTTCTAGGAGGCTAGAGATTTAGCTCAGTGGTGTAAGCACCTGCCTGGCAAGCATGAGATCATGAATTCGATCCCTGGAACCAAATAACAACAACAACAACAAAATAGGCTTCTGAATTAACCAAGTGCTTACCACCTTACTTCTATGAATGAATTCTGACATAATGAATAATTCTTATTGTGTGATCCACATTATTTGGATCTTCTGTTCATGTATCTTTTTTTATATATTTCCAATCTTCAAATGCATCAACACTATCTTCTTGAAGATTCTGCCTAACGTATTAGATAAGAATAAAACAACACATCAGACCTATTCCATTAAAGAATTTGAGATAGAGGCTGGTCACAGATGTCAGAACTACCCCAACTCTATTATAATAACAATAATGACAGTATATAATTGTTAACAATTTGCAACGAGTGAAATAAACATTATCCTATAGACTTTACATATATTATTTTATTTAGTCTGTCTCTAAATTGTACATCATATTGAATTATTTTTAAGTGTGTCAGAGACATAATAAACAAACCTCTCAAGATTCCCAGGTTGTAAGTGAATCAATTCAAGGTCAGTTTGGAAAGACCTAGTAATGATTAGTCTGTCTCTTAATGCATGTGTACATTTGAAATAAAGGCTTTTAGTTTCAAATGAACAAATAAGAACTTCTTCATATGCTACAAGCTTAACACTTAAACTTCTCTTCACTGACTATACTAATAGTTTTCCAGTATAGGGGTCAGGATATATATAATTCTATATGTCACATATATGGTAATCAAAACAGAATTAATATTGAAAACTCTGTTGAATAAAAGAAGTATTACCATGAATGATGGGATAGGTGTGTTCAGAGAAAAGGGAAGTATTTAAAGTATCTTGAAGAGGATTGGTGGCAATGCATCTTTTCTTGTAATAAATTGTTTTATTTAAACATTCCCCATAGTTTTGATTTTATCATAACCTGTGTGTGTGTGTGCTAAAATAATTTAAGGAAAAATATTTAAATAACATTCAGTAATGATAACATTGCTCTACTCTGAGAAAGGTTTACTACAAATTCACTGGCACTTTCAAAATAACATCTAAATTAATGATTGTGATAAAGTAAAACATGTTAAATTTCCCTATACTTTGCTATGTAGTCCTTTTATATTTCTTTGTAATCCTTTTGCTATGTAGAGAAATGAAATTGCAAAGCAGACTAGTATACTGAGTTAAAACATAGATTTAAAAATTATGATTTTTCTGGACTGTGAATCTAAAGACCCAAAATGGTAAATTATGATTCAAAGATCACATTTAAAATTAAAACATTGATAACTGTATTGTTTAAGTCTGTTTTTCCTAAATTATTTCATCAGTAACAAATGGTATACCTTGTTCTACTCCATAAATATGTTCTTTAAAACAAATTTTTAAATTTTGCATGTTATGTTATAGTATTTGATGCCTAGCAATAATACATGCAATTTCCATAAAATCAATGAAGCAAGAAAATAAAGAAGTTGTAGATTTTCTAAACAGTTCGACAGGTAGAATATTACCAATATCACTGAAGTCATGTTTATACCTTGCTTCAAATCCCATACTCTTGCTAACCCCCAAAAGTAACTAGTATCCTGGTTGTTGAGTTTATTCTTCTTTTGCTTTTATTTAACCTTTTGTTTTGCTTTGCTTTGTTTTTGGTACTGGGAATTGAACTCAGAACCTTGTGCCTGCCAGGCAGGCACTAATGGCACAGAGCTATAATCCCTGGCAGTTCCTTTCCTTTTAAAATAGTTTCTATCATCAATGAATTGATATCAACATTCTGAGCCTCTTAATGTGGTATTGTCTTTTTGCACTATCTAATGATTTTATCACTTAAACCTGTGTTTCATAGATTCATTTTCTGCATATAGCTAGAACTTCTTTCATTTTTATGACTACAAAATATTCCTATGAATGACTTTACAAAATTTTTCTTTAGTTGTCCGTAAAAGGATGATTTGGGCTGGAGATGGTGGTTCATGCATGTAATCCCAGCATTTGAGAGGCTGAGGCAGGAGGATTACAGAAAGTTCAAGCTATGCTTGGAGTTCAAATGAGTTCAAGGTTAGCCTGAAGTACATTGTAAGATGTCGAAAAACAAATCCAAAGACAAGATAATTTGGCTTCTTCCTATGTTTTTAAAATTTGGTTACTAGAAAAATTGCTATCAGAAATACATTATGTGTCAATGTGACCTGTATCTCAATTTTTCTGCATAATGTATCAAGAATTGAAAGAGGTGAGTAGAAGTCTCACTTTTATAAGGGATTTTTGTGTCATTGCTGCAGACATTTTTTCTGTATGTATTTTTAAAGTATTTTGTTGGTTGCATACAAATTAAGAATTATTAAAGCTTTCTGTTTTCTTTTTGTAACAAGCATGCACTTACTCTCCTTACTACCACAATAACTATTAGGTTTTTCATTCATCTAAATCTGTTTAATCTGTTAATAGAACTTCAGTACCTTGAAAAACATTACTATTTTCCTGCCATATATTTTTCCACATTTCTTTCAATTTTACGTATCTTGGGTTTTATTTGTGACTATTTAGAACAATCAATCTGAAAACCTCACTTTTTGTTGGTATTTGGCTCATGTCTTGGGTAAGCTTCTCTGGAAAACAGCGAGGCCAAGGATGTCTTTCTTGGAGTTACATTCCTAGAAAAACAAAAATGAAGGAAAAAAGCTTATTGATACAGTTTTGGTAAATACAGTGATCTCATTCAACACTTTCAAGGTATATCATGTGCAGAGAATTTGTACCGATACATGATATACCTTGATTTGTCTCTCTTTTTCCTCTCATTCCTCTGCCCCTCCCTTTCATGACTCTCCCCCTCTTTATTTGTAAAGCTTTGTTGCCATTTTATCCTTCCTTTCTCATTCTTGATTTCACTTTCCTTCTCTGCCCCCTTCCCTGTCCCTAGGTGCCCTTTCTTTTTACCATATCTCTTGTACAATTTGGTTATTTATGCTTTCAGTTTCTCACAACAGTAAGACAATGTGATATTTACATATGTGTGTCTGGTTTATTCCACTTAAGAATATGCTTTCAAGGTAAATCTATTTAGCAATAAAAGTCTCGAGTTTATCCTTCTTTATGGCAGAGTAGTACTCCATTATATTAAATTCATGGTGATAATTTTAAATAATGAGATATTATGATTTTTAGTGTAGAAAATTCTATATAATTGCTACCAGTTGATTGCTTTTCCTTCATGTAAAATTAATACTGTTTTGATTAATATATCTTTGTATTTTTCCATATATATTTTATTTTCTTAATCTTTTAATTTAAAAATTTTGATCTTTATGTCTGTATTTATTCATTTGTGCATGTGTGCATGCGTGTGTGTGTGTGTGTGTGTGTGTGTGTGTGTTTGTTTGTGTTTTGTTAGGGGTCAAATCCAGGGCCTCAAGTATGATAGGCAAGTGTTCTAATGTTCAGACATATAACCACTCCAATCTACACTTTTGAAACTGTCAAACTATACCATTTTTCTATATGATTATTCATGTAACACTTTTTTTTCATATGTCCACATGCATTTGCAAATGTTTTTGAATACTAATTTTTCACAGGACTAGTATTTTATCAGTACTGTACAGTCATAATTACTATAGCTTGACACTAAGATATGATAACTTCATTAAAGTTGTTATGCTTATGTATTCTAGAATTGTGTCTTGGCTAATCTTAAATCTTTGCAATTATTATACACAAATTTTAAAATCAACTGTTCAATTTTCAAGAGAATATCTCATTTGTTCTTTGTTTACTAATAGATTTTTAATGAGAGGCATTTGATTTTTTAATTTGTTGATATACTTCTATGTGTTTTCTCTTTTATATTAAGGTCAGTTGTACTGATTTATTTCAATTGCTAAAATGCCATTACAATGCATGGAATAAAACAGATGCATGAATATCTCTATTTGATTTGCTAATATCTTGTTTATGACATTTTTTTTTTGTACTGGGACTTGAACTCACAACCTCACACTTGCCAGGGCAGGCGCTTACATCACTAAGCTAAACCCTCTGCCCTTTGTTTACAACTTTTTCACCTGTTTTCATGAAGGAGGTTGAGTCATGATTTGATTTTTTTGCAATACTGTTGCCAAATTTTAGTACTAAGTTTCTGTTAGCCTCATAAAGAAATAAAACATGATTCCTTTCTCTTTTTTCTTCTGGAAAAAAATATAGGAGTGATATCATTTCTTCCTAAATATTTAGAAATTGAATTCAACTTGACAAGACCTATGTGGAAACTTTTTGAAAATTTTGAGTGAATTTTTAAAATACATAATTGCTCAAATGTCTGTGTATTGTTTTGAAAACTATTAAATATTGTATTTCAATGAATTTGACCATTTTGCCTTAATTGTCAAGCACATGTGTATAAAGTCATCCGCATTATTCATAATCTTTTTAATATCAGTAAGACCCATAGTGATACCTTTATTTGTGCTCCTATTATTGCCTGTAAGTGAAGTTTCTTTTATGTATTGCATCAGTCTTGTAGATAGCAATTTTATTGTTCAAAAACAAAAATCAACTTAGTGGTTTGTCGAATTTTTCTTTTATGTTATAGCATTTTATTTTATTGATTTTTTTGCTTTGATCTTTATTATTGTACTTTATCAACTTGTGTTTAAGGCGTTCACTTTACTAATTTCTTGAAATAAAAACTTAGATGTCTATTCTTAGTTCTTTTCCTTTTCTAATATATGAATTTAAAGTCATAAATGTGTCTCTAGCAAACACTACTCTACCAGCATTCCCACAGTCTTTATATGCTTGATTGTAATTCAGTGCTTGAGGTTGCTAAACTTTCATCAGGACTATTGTACGATTGTAAAGTAAATTGTTCAATTTTCAAATTTGGAGATTTTCTAGTTACGTTATTTTGCAGCTTAATTCAACAGAGGTCAATGGCCTATTCTTTGTATTATCAATTATTTTAAATCTGTTAATATATATTTCAAGGTAATATATTTTATTTTATTTATGTGTGCTGCTCAGTTTGTGCTAATAAATCAATTGTGTTTTTCAGATCTTGTATATTCTTGCAATCTAATTTTTTCTTGTATTTTTTTCTATAAGCTATGAATAGTGGTGAGGTAAATTCTTTCATATACCTTTGGAATTTTTTCTCTATTTTTCTGTCAATATTTGTTTTATCTATTTGTTTACATATATATATATATATATATATATATATATATATATATATATATATTCTGTCCCTTCCAGGAAAAGAAAAACTCATATAAATATTTTAATACTAAATTTAACTGAGTTATAATAAGATGAATACAAGTTATCTTTGGCCTCTACAATTACAAGAAGTTCTCAAAGTGGTGGCCATTAACTTCTAAACATTTATTAGTATGGTAAACTGTTGTTGCTTGGTTAACCTTGGTCATTGCAATTTCTGCATTTTCAGTTTCTACTCTCAGTGCTGGCAGTGCAGTAGTTTTTCTGCTGTGATATGCATCTTTTAGGATCCCCTCTATGAGAGTGACACCATGTTGAAAAAAATCATACTATTTTTCTTTTCCTGAAGTATATATATATATATATATATATATATATATATTTGTAATTCTTTCTCATATATATACACATATATTTGTATACATTATATATGTTATGTTATTGAGTGTATACAATTTTATAATTGAATATTCTATTGTTTGGCTTGTTATAACTGTAAAACATTCTTCCTCTCTAGAATTCTTCTAATCTTAGAATTAAATTTGTCTTGCAATCATATAATATTGTTTCTTTTTGAATAAGATTTGATAGTGTTTCTTTTTCACATCTCTTTACAGTCACTCCTTCTGCATTCTTATATTTAGGGTAGATCTCTAATAAATAGCATAATTACATTATTTTTGATATTTTAATCAGGATATTTGATTTCCTAATAATTAATATAATTACTGATGAGGTGTTTAGAAATATTTTGCTTTACTATTTTTATCTAAACCAATTGCTTTATATTTTTATGTCATTTCTTCTTTTCTTTAAGAGAAATCTATTATGTTTTACTATTCTATGTTCTCTCTGTTACTTTGCTATTTACAAATGTTTTGCATTTTGGGGGAGTCACCATAGTCAATGAAACACATATCTGTATGTACTAGCGGTGTTTCATGCCCAAGCAATACAAGAATCTTGGAATAGTTTTCCTCAATTTACCCCACACCTATCTTTTCTGTTAGGACGTATTTTAATTTTATGTCACTGGTAATTTTCTAAGTCATTAGCCTTTAGTAGCATTGTTACTTAATATCATATTCATTTATATTTATACATGTACTTACTTTTTTATTCTTTTCTTAATTAATCTATCCAAGATAACTTTTCTGCTAAAGATTGCTCTATGTGTGTTGCTTTTTTAAAAAAAAAATTTAACCTTGATAGCAACTAATTATTTCTACATAGGTTTACCTGAAAAAAATCTATTTCCTTTTAACTTTTGGAGAGTACTTTCTCTGGGAATACTATTAATATCAAGCACTTAGTATACTATTTGGTTGTCTTCTGGTTTTATTATTTCTTTTAAATACACATTTTAATCTTGATACTTTCCAAAGGAAATGTTTCTATTTCAATACTTTTATTATTTTTTCTTTTGGATTTAAGCAATTGGCCACTTTGTATTGATGTACAATTTGGCCTGTATATTCTTCCTCAGAATTTCTTACTGGAACTTTCATGTATTTTCTCTCCATCTTTCTACTTTGTTTATTTTAGTCATATTTTTGTGTAAGTTATTCCCTATGATGTCTAATATATTTATGTCTGTTTTACTCATTAGTCAATTTTAATCCTATTTTTCAAATACATGTATTCTTGTCCTTTTGTATATCAATGTAATTTATAATTGAATGTTTTCACTGATAAATTTTTGCTACTGTAGCTTCTCTGTGTGCTAATATGTTTCATAATATGTTTCTGTATAAAAAGAGTTTATTTCTTTCTCTTTTTTCTTTTAATGGCTTGTTTCTGTTCTTTTCTCTTTTTTTGTAAGCAGATAATACATTTCTTTCTTTTTTTCTTTTTTCCTAACAGACAGATCTACCATGTATCTGTTGGTGATAGAATAGAACATTTCAAACACCATTTGTTGTAGTCAGGGGTTTTGAGGAGAACAATTAGAATCAAGACACAGAATTTTTAATATTATTTTATGATGGTCACCCACGTTAAACCTGAAGGAAACCTGTCCACAAAACTGAAGACCCAGAATATTCAGCCAAGGGGCTGGATCCCACAGCAATGTCCTGCATGAGTCTAGATGAAAACCTAGAGCCCATGACAATGCCTCCCACAAGTCCAACTGGAAGTCTAGAGTCCACCAGAAGGACTCACACCAGTTGATTTCATAGATCCCTACTGGAAGGCCTAAAGGTCAGCGGTGGAAGCTAGAAAGTCTACGCCAGTGAGGGTGAAGCAACTCTGCTGGTAGGCTGAGGGTTTTACACTGGAGCTGAGAAGTCACCCTCAAAATAAGACCAGGGCTGTCATGAAAAGTACCACAGACATCCTCAGCGACACGGAGGTCCCAAGCTCCTCCAATGATAAGAACAGTCGAGTACATGCCAGAAAGCCAGCATGACGAGTTTGTCCTGGAGATTAAGTGGCACACGTCTTCCCCTCTGAAGCCAGGAAGCGATGGTCGATGTAAGGACCAGAGCTTCCCCAAAGTGAACCACAGCCATTCTCACTAACAAGGTTCGGGACTCCTCTGATAATAATCGAGCTCACACTGGGGAAGCTAGTCATGATGAGCTCCTCCAGGAGAACCAGTGACTCGAGCAGCAACACTTAGGAGAACCCACAATGCCTAGCTCTTCTTCTGCACGTCTCTATTTATGCTAGCAACTTTCCTCAGGGGGACAATCTACCTTTAGCACCATGCTGATTTAATTCAGCTGGTGTTAAGTTGACTACCAGTTTTTAATCCATAACACTTAGTGCCTAAGAATACTAGTAAATCATGTTAAGAAAACAAAAATACAATGAAAACAACTAACAAATAATAGGAAAATAATTTAGTAGTTTAGATATTTTTATATGCACAACTGTATATGCATAGTATTCTAAATGACTTTCAAATATATATAGAACATTAAGAGTATAATAAAGATACTAAAAATCAAACAAAAGAAAAAAATTAGGTTACACAATAGTAAAAAATAAAATTAGTCCAAAACCACACAGGGGATATTTTGTTACACAGTTTTATAGATAAATTGGCATCTGCTTTCTGGTCTTCCTATCATCCATGAGGAAGGAGAAACAGTTAATTTAATAACCAGAAGTGTATGACAGATAAACTAGTTCATTAAGAACATTGTTTGGAGGCCAGGGGTTTAGCTCAGTGGCATAAGTGCCCACTTGGCAAGCTCAAGGTCATGAGTTCAATCCCTGGTACCACAAAAAGACCCCCAAAAGCCCCACAATATTATTGTTCAGAAACCTAAGAGAAATCTTGTGATTTTTCATGGGAAATCTTATACAAGTCCCTAAAATTTAAAATTATAAAAAATATATAACATACCTGTTCACTTATGAGGACCTTAGTATGACATTCTTGGAAAGGAAAAATCTTAAAAAATGAAGAAGTACAAAGAGTGCAAAGAACATCAATTTCAGGTTAGAAGCTGGTACAAATCGATTCAGTCATTTACCAGTGAGGCAGATCAAATTACTAACCTTTTTAAATCTGTTTCTCAGCTTTGAATTGAAATATTCTTTCCTTCTAGGATTATGAAGGTTAAATCCATTTTAAAAATACATATGTAAAGCACTTGAATGTACTAAAAACATTTATTAGAATGTACTAAGAAGCATTTATCATTTGCTTTTGACGATTCAGGTTTCTAACATCTTCTTAGGTTGATTTTGTTACTTCATTTTATTTTTTTCTCAATTACTTTATACACAAGTTAATTTAGTAAGCCATTTCCTATGAATTAATAAATAAAGAAGTTCTTGGTATAAGTCAGGTGATCTGACATACCTGTAGTAGGTGTTGGTATAGACTTCTAATTATCAATTTCCCTTGTTTATCTGTGATTATATTTTCTCTTTTACATACAGTGATAAGAACTGATATTCTTTTTTATTTGCTTGCAGTTTCTGCAATTTGTCTCTTTTAATGGTGTTTTGAAGAACACTATTCAAATTTATCTTCGATTGTTTTTTCTCATTTATAAATTATTAATCTACCATTGTATCTTTATTAATGCTTCCCTGTCTTTCTATACTCATTTAAAAGATTCATTTGTAGCTTCTTGACTGGAATGATTAATTCACTTATTTTCTTTCTTGTTTAATATAGTCATAATGCATTAAATTTTCTTTCGATTATAGGTTTGGCAGCATCCCACCAGTTTTAAACCCTCTGTAATTATAATTTTGATTTTATCTTTTATCTGAGTTTGAGGAAATTTTTCCTTTTAGTAGCCATGGCTACATGCTACAGCAATATTCCTGATTTTGTCATTGTCCTTTGATAAGGTTATGTATTTTTCATCTGAGTACACTCTCACTGATCTAAAGCGGACCACTCCTCAGCCTCCTATGTCGGTGAGTGTTGCCATGACACTAAATTTCATGAAAATAGGTGCCTGAAAGTGCTTGGATGAAAAAATGATGGCAACTGTTACTCTAAAAAGTATGCATCTTCCTCTTGATGCCTGCAATGCTGACTCAAAGAAGAGAGAAACTGGGGCAACTACCTTGGACCCCAAGTTGGAAACATAAAGCAGAAGGGTGACATAAGCAAATAGAAGAAGTCAAGGTCCCTGAAACCAAGTAGCTGATCTGTCCAGTCTAACGATTTATGAAAGAGCTGAGAGACCAATGAACTTTTCCTATCTTTTTAAGGCCCATTATTTTGCAACCTTTCTTCAGCAGCTGCAATTATGTTATAGCTAATACAGACAATAATATTTTATTATATTGTTATCAAAGAATACAGAATGTATATTCTATTTGTATTTCTTCTAATAAAATATTGAAATATTTTGTCTAATAAATGTTCAAATTCTATAATTATTTCCTGCATTATTAATTTTTAGATATATAATTATGTATAAATTCTGAATATATTTAGATATTATTAAATTTACCTAGATTGTGACTTTCCACATTATGTGCTGTGAAACATTAATGATACAGAATGTTATTAGATTCATCTCAAAATAAAAAATTAATGGACCATATTTTCTCTGCTTCCTGTTTTTTTTGTTATTAATAATATAGACTCTAGACCAGATTGTTTGAATTCTAGATCCTGAAATCACTAGCTGTATGAATAGAAGCAAGTTATTTAATCTCACTTTTTGTTAGCTTCTATGTTAGTAAAATAGAGGAAGTATCAGTATTCAGCTCATGGGATTAGAAGAATTATAAAATAAATACATACTAAGCAGTTACCAGTAATGTGTCACATAGAGTAATCATTTTTATAAATAGTTGCATAGTCTTACATTGCATATAAGAAACTCTGAGAAGTAATCAAGGAATAAAATGTACCTTACATTGTTTTTTGTAGCTATTTCCTAAATTTATTTGAGTAGGCATATCTTGGACACAGTTGGTTGAGGATATACATATATAATTGATTTTGAAAGTGTTGAACTAGATTAGCCAGATCTTCTGCATAGAATTCCTCATTTTAACAGGATATGAAAATGTCGTCTAGGAGACCTTTAAGCACCTAGAAATTGATAAATGCTCTGTATGTACTTACTTATTCAGGGAAATTATTTATAGGGAAATCCATGAAATTCATCAAATTTTCCTATTGATCTTTATTTTTTTTTATGCTTAACTGAAATATCAGAGACCAAAAGTGTACTATTTCATTGTTTTGTTCCTGGTGTATCTGCTCAAGTTTTTCCTGTACATCATCATTAAGGTTTCTTTTTTTTTGTTTTTTTTTTTTGAAGAGTGTCAGTTAATTTTCATTCTTGTAATATAATCTGTAATTTATTTAGAATCTTTTTAAAAGATTTTAAGTCACTCTCTTAGTATTCTATCTGAAAACTCTCTCTATATATAACTTCTGTTTTACAGAAACCAATTTTGGAGTGCTTTTGCAAAAGTTATTTTTTTAATATTTCCCTTTAATTCTGCAGCACGTTCTTTTTAGAAGCAAAGCCACTCTACAGGATCTGCAACTGCTGCTGCCTTTCCAAAGTGTCATGATTGCACGTTGTTTTTTATGACATTTCAGGTTTGGCCTTCATTTTATTTATTGTTCTCATTTTTAAAGAAGACAATGTTTAACAACACTTCACGTATATCAGCTTTGATGATGAGAAAATTTCAGCACTTTTTCAAACAGTGATTTTGGAAAAGATTTTTGATAGGGAAAATACTGTGATTATTTTTTATATATTTTACAATTTCTATCAGAATTTACCAGCAATAATTCTACCTTTTATCTTGAGAGTATTTTTGTATATCTATTACTGATACTCTGATACTCTAAAACAATGCAAATATATTTGTATAAAATGCAATGAATCAGAATGCATAATTTCTGGGGTTTTCTGGATTCCATGACTGTCTTCTAAGAAGTTCTCATGGATTTTCCACCTCCAAGAACCACTGCACTGTCTCCAGGAGCTTATCCTGTTTGCTCCTTGTGGCTTTCTTTAGATCAGATATTTCTATCTAAATTTATGTGTGGGAAGAAAATGAAACCATCTTTAATCCAATTCAGTTTAGGAGTAGAAAATATAATTGCTTTTTCTCTAAATAAAATACTCTTTGGGGATACATTTCAGAGTGTATCAAAGCATAAAACTTTAACAAGATATTCCCTTATTTTTCACATCAGTAGTTCTAATTCACCATAGTATATAAATGTCCACCCTATTCTCCAAAAAGATTCTATTTCATTTCTGTATTTAAAACATTATCTTGTTCTTTCAATTCATGCACACCTCAAATTTGTGAAATATTCCCCAAACTTTCATGGTAAAGAGCAGAGTATTTAAAAATCTGATTTCAAAATATATGTGACTATTCCATTTGTACAAGATTTCATTTCTTCACTTCTAATATAAACATATCTTCTGTTACTAATATCAATACTAATTGGAAGCATACTATTTATTTATTTATTTATTTATTTTGGTACAGGGGATCGATCTCACAACCTTGCACTTGCCAGGCACATGTTTTTGCCACTGAGCTCTATCCTCGGCTATTCTTATGTTAACTTAAAAAAGATATCAAAATTTGCGGAGTAGTTCAAACTGTGGCTGAAATTCACTTAAAGCACTGGATAATTTTTATCACAAATGAAATGTCTCAAATCAATTTTCCACATCAGGTTTTTACAAAAAAGAGGTACAAGTGAAGCTCAAAGCAAGTAGAAGAAAGGAAATAAAAAATGAGAAATTAGTGAAATGGAAATTAAAAAACTGATAGAAGAAAGCCCCCCAAACCAAAAGCTGATCTTTTGATAGGATTATTAAAATTGATAGATCTTTTGCTAACTTGATTCTGAAAAACACAAATAAAAATTATCAGTGTCATAAAAGAAAGTTATCAGAGATGTCATCGACATAAAGACTATGCAAACATTATGAATAACTGACCAACAGTTTTTACAAACTCAACAAAATAGACAATTTCTTTCAAAGACACAAATTCCCAAATCTCACTCTAAAAGAAACAGATAATACAAATAACTCTACATTTGCTAACTAATTGAATTCATCACTTTACTTATTAATTCTACTAAATATTCAAAAAGTTAGTAATTCTAATCCTGTATACACTCTTCTAGAAAGAAAGTGAGCAGGCAAGACAGCATTTCAGCCCAATTTGGCTGCATTACTCTGATAATCACGCCAGAATGACAAGCCAGGAAAGTAAATTTTAGATGCTAATATCTTCATCTATTTTATCTGTTCTAATATACATTTATTTCGCAGGATTTTTTCTCTTGATTTCTTGTCATTCTACTCTGTTCCTATTTCACTTGTCCATCATCTAAATTAATATGACTTTCCAATTTGTCTCCAGTTTTCTTTCATTCTTTTCACTGTCCTCCATCAAAGTGCTCTTCCTATAGTTTACCATCTCATCATGGTACTCGAGGGTTTGAGATTTTTGCTTATTTGACAGACTTGTTAAATATCACTAGTACTCTTTATTCCACCATTAAAACTTTTTCAATACTCTAGTCAACCTGCATTTTTAGGACTTTCACATCACTATATACATTGTATGCTCAGAGCAACTCCATCATCTTGTTCCATCTTTCTAATATTAACCCTTTGATCATATTAGTTCTTTTGCATGAAGAATAATATCCTATTTCCCCCTGTTTTAGTCCCTTTACTTTGATGCTTCCATGCTACATTTTGACATGTATCATATTTCAACTTCTATCACATGGAATTAGGGACAATTATTGTTAATTGCCCATAGAATCAAAGCAGTTGATGCCAGGTCTTAATGTCTTCTAAGGCAGTTTCTTATCTTTCTCATGGGTTTGTACACCTTAAAAAATTGTTTATAATCCTCTATCTTTTCATCACTAAGCATAGTAGTATACACATATAAATGTTATTAACATGTGAGAGATTAGGTAAATTTACTAGTATATTTGAATAAATCCTGACATGTTTGTCCTTTGTTTTACAGGTAGCCTTCATTTAGAAATATTTCGACTTACTTCTCTGTCTGTTTAGCAACATCTTTTAAACTGAAACTAAATCAACACCTCAAAATGTATGAAATTTTTTACGTTTCTAATTCTGTAATTTAACTGCCCAATGAATAACGTAAGTATTTCTATACTTTTGATTACACAGCTAGCCTTACTTAAATCTTTATTAGCAGAATGTGGTGTCACATTCCTGTAATTCCAGCACTTGGGAGGCTGACACAGGAGGATCACCCCTTGTTTAAGGCAAGACAGGGCTACATAATGAGGTCAAGCCAAGCTTGAACTACAAAATGAGACCCTGTCTCAAAAAACAAACAAACAAACAAAAATAGTCATTATTCATGTTAGATCTTCTTTATCCCCTCCCATGTCAAATTTGCTGGTATGTAGTGAAATAACATCCTTAATACATTCGGCTGTAAAACTGATTTTAAATATTGAAAATATTCTGTCATCTAATGTGTACGCAACTCAAATATATAACTAAACAGACATGCATCTCAGCATAAGTTCTTAGCTTGATCTAAACTCTACTTTCAATTTGAGTGGATATATATTGGGAAATATTCCTTGAAATATTTCATTTAGTATCTGGGTACTTTCTCCCTTTTTTATTACTGAGGTTTGCATTCAGAAAAATGTATATTCAAGAGGTACTATAAAAATTAAAAAAATTGACACATAGTAAAATAACTTTAATACATCATAGAAATTGGATATTATTTTTATACTAGGAGTGGATATATTGAGTCAAATGTAAAAAAAATTACAAATATATTTCACAGGATCACCAAAATGGCATTAAATTTTGTATGTCTATGTCTAATCCATAAGATAAAAATTGTATTAAGTTCAAGAAACATGCATAATAAACATAATTATTGGACAGATATGCACTGATGATTCATTTAAAAATATTTCTTAAGTACTTTCTATGTGCTAAGCATTATGCAGCAAAATATTAGCAAAGATACCAACAAATTCAGTTATAATTTAAAAAGAGTATTTTGCTGAGAAAATGTTATCAATAAATTATCTATCAACCTCAGAACATTTATGATGTCCCTGTTTCCAAATACCCCACTGGACAGTTTCCCACTTTCCTACATCTCCATTGTAGTATGAGCAATGTTTCTAGCTCACTAATTTTGCTGATCATCAACACGTAAAAGAGATTCTTTATATTTTCAGATATGCTTTTTTAAAAAGCCCTTCCAGCATATGCACAAGGGAATTCTAAGTTCATTAGTATACAGTTTTTCAAATCTTAGATTCATGGTTCATTATGTAAACTTAGAGATAAAAATACAATTTTACACTCAGATTACAGTTAAAAGAATTAGGATTAACATCTGATTATGAGTATTAATTTTGAAATTAATCTGCAGGCATCTCTAGTTTATATATTTCAAATAAAAGCTACTTTTAATATTTTATCACAAATAATACTTAAAAATCAAATTATATCCATTTAGATGCTTTCCAAAAACATGCAGGATTTCAAGTTTTAAAAGAAGTTTCATATTTTATAATGTAGAATTTAAAGTAGACAAACCTAAAAATACATACAGACATTGCAGACTTTTAGATGTTCTTTTAGACATTCTCATACAGACAGACTTTTAGAAAGTCTTACCATGCTGTGCATTTAATTTTTTATTTAGTTACTATTTATGGCTACATATTGCCATAGGAAATGAATTGTCTATGATGTCTTATACTATCATCAATTAGAGGAGCACAGATCACATACACACTGGCTATTTAAAATACTTTTTAGTAGTACATGCTATGAAAACCTAAATTAGCACTGAGAACAATCCAGAAAATTTAACTGAATATTCGACCCTCGGGAGAACTTTTACCTAATTTGGAAATGCACCAGCCAATTTCTACAAAGTTGCATAGAATAGAATATGCAGGTTTTATGTGAGGAGAAATTCTAAACCAGCTTATCCTCCTAGGAATATGAATTCTATAACTACCTAGATCTTGTTGTCAGCATTCACTGGTTATAACAGTGTGCTAGGCACATCATCCTTGAAATATTGTCTGTATATGAATATGCTTACAAACCTCTTAATAATAAATTCCAACAAAGCATGTGTCTTTTCATTTTTGTGCTATTCTCAATGCAATTAAGAATAATTATATGAAATACACTGATAAGAGACACTCTAAGAAAATTTAGGGACTAAAATGAGAAGTGAGACAGAATTTTTATTTCCATTTTCATCTTGACTCAATATTTCTTCAGTTCCTAGCTGAATTTTTACTAGATTTCTTTTCTCATCACAAGGAAACACATTTTAATGCATAAAATTAATGCATTTAATTGTTGTTTACCTATTGTTTACTGTTTGTTCAAAATATGAGAAAGTGTTTCTGAAATTACAAATTCAAAAGAGAAAAACTTGTGTATACATATACATGCACAAAAATATCTAGGGAAAATCAATATAAACATAAATTTTCCAGGTTATTATTGGCTTTGGTTGCAAAAAAATACAACTTTTCATTTAATGAATCATGGAAGAATCCAGGGTGAGCATAAAAGTTATATAATCAAAAACTTTGACATTTTGATCAAATAAAATTGAATTGTGTTGGGATTTCACAAAAAGGAATTAAACTACAAAAGAAACTGCAAAAGAAAAGTACTTACATGTATTGCAATTATTTTACATTTGAAAATGAAGTATTAATTTTAAAAACTTATGAATATTAGGAAAGCTTTTGAAAATACTGAATGTCAGCAAGATTATTTTTCAACTCTCCCTTTTTCTATGAATTGCTGCCAAATTAAAATTATAGCACATGGCTTATGCATATAATTTCTTAAGTGATCTTTAGGTGATTTCTTAAAAATCCTTTTTAACCATTTAGTTTATTATAAACCAAATCTTCTTTATGTTCTCTTTTAATTTGGCAGTTCTTCTCACAGAGTCTCTTGCATTTTTCTTAAATTATACAGGTATGTGTAAATTCTCCCTCACTGAAATTACTGTAATAGCTGAAAATTACACATTAAAGAACTATGTGATGATACAGCCAATAATCAGTACACTAATGTGTTCCAAACTTGATTTGTAAGTTACTTATTAATGTGAACAATTCATTTGCACACAAAAGTTTTAGATATAATTAATATGCTATGTCACATTTTGGATAATCAAAACTGTAGCTAAATCTATTACTGGTAAAATTTTTAAATTAAAAAAATGCACCTAGTTCAAAAACCTGTTGTCAAATAATATTGCATTCTTTGTGCCTTCTTGAAAAATTATATAGTGCTGGGTATGTGGCTGATATATAGTGTTTTCTCTAATTACTCATTGCTTCAAAACTAATCACCCCAGTCAAAACTAAACACCCTAAACCTTACTGGCTTCAAATAACCACTACTTAGTTTGTTTACAGTTTTCCATCTTGGACTGAGCTCATCTGTGGATTCTCCCATTTGTCTTGTTGCTGTACAACTTTTGGAGGGGGTGAGTTCAGTCACCAAGTCAGTTGTGGGCAGCAGGGAAATAAAGAATTCTAGGTAACTATCTCTTTTCTTGCACCCTCAGGGGCTCTCATTCCCCAAGATGGTTATCACTTGATCTTTTTAGAAATATAGCTGAACTTATTGCCTGGAGGCTCAGGACTTCTACAAATGCAGTGGAAGCTTACAGAGGTTTTAAAGGCTTGGGTGCATCTTAGCACAATGTTACTTTAGTACAGCCTAGATTCAAAAGGAGAGGACCACACAAGGGTTGACTATCAGGAATCTGGTTCACTAGGGGCAACCAAAGGAACAGTCTGCCAGAAGGCTTAATTAGTACTTATTGAGTTGGCTGCAGTAATTTAACAATGGATGCTAATCTCTAACTGCTTCACAGAAAATGAATTTAGCATTTTCAACATACAAAATTCAAATAAATGAGAATCAAATGCTCTGGTATAGGTGTGGTTTGGTCATTCTTTAGGCAGATTTCTACTTTACCACAATTTAAACTCTTATTCTTACCAATTGGAGTTAAACTGAGAAGTTTCCATTTTTTTCTCCATGTTATGTCCTGGTTTATAATGATGACTAATATTTCAGAATAATATCCCACATATTTTTGATAAGCATGCTAAGTACTAGTTTCTTTCCCATTCCCAATTTTTTTGAAATAATTTCATAATTCTGTGTGACTTCAGAAAGCAATTCATTAAACTACATAGAAAAATATAATTAGTCAAAGCATCTAGTAAGGTTGTCAGATTAATATTTAAATATACCACAATTACTTGTCATGTTTCACACACAGTGTAAACATTAGTTTTAACAGTTTATAGTGAATGACTTCAGAGTAAAATGGAAATTTGAAAAATCTCTTCCAATTTTATTGTGTCCATACCTTTATATGAAAAAGAAAAAAAAATCTGTGCTGGTGAGCTTCTTTTGGTTACTGAGACTAGGTACTAGCTCAGGTAATCTAAATAATGTTCAATAGTCAAGAAGAAGATATAAACTGTAAATAAGGAAAACAAGTCTTTCAAGAGATGTAGAGGTTGTTACAAAGAGACTACAACATAAGTACACCCTGGAGATTAAAGTCTAAAAACAGTTTCAGGAAGGAGATTTTATCTATGTCTCCCAGAAAATTGTCAGTAAACCACCATTTACTTTTTATACTTGCTCCAATCAGTGGTAAATTTTTAGGTCTATCTGTACAATTTTTATATTTCATTCTCTGCTTATTCATAGTTCTGGCTAATATTTTCTTTAGGAATGTTCAGTGACACTGGTGATAAGGCATTTCTTAATTGTGCAAGACTCTCACATTGCATAATATTGATTGATCCTTAAACACTGAACACCTGCTTCATACGTAGTCATTGTCATAACTGAAAGTACTACAGTATCTTGCCAGCTGTCTTAGAGGGTGACTGCTGCCCACACTCAAGGAATAACAAAGAAGTATGAGCTTTCTATTTCATCTCTGGCTAACATGTAGTTAGCTGCATGTTGTAGATAAACTTCACATGTACTTGTTGAATTTTGTAAGATATTTATTTAATTGAATAAATTATAGAGACCATAATTTTAATATAAAATCCAACAGAAATACTTCTAGGGATTTCTTAAACTGATTTGAAACATACCTATGCACATGTCTGCAAGTCAAGCACATAAAAAAATACCTACATCATTAGATATAAGAGGACTTCTAACAAAAATTCTGAGGTTATTGCTTCATATTATAAAGCTACAATAAAAATCACTGATAATAAGCATTGGTAAGAATATAGAGAAATTGAAACTCTCATTGTCTTAGTTATTTTTTTCTCTCTCATTGTTGAGACAAAATACCTGACACCCAAAATTAGATAGGAAAAGGTTTATTTCTTACAAGTTGGAGGTTTCAGTCCATTTTCAGTTGGCTCCAGGCAGCAGGCTGGTATGGCGGTAGTAGCAAACAGCAAGCTCAAATCAGCCAAGAGAGAGAAACGCCTTCTTCCTGTGATTACATTGTATGTTGTCTCCATCCCTAGACGGGTGTAGTACTCATACCACCCACTCCAAGTGCTAGACAATGGACCAATCACAAACGCTAGATTTAGTTGCATCCATGATTGTGTTAGGTTTGGGACGCAGCCACAGGAACACCAGCCATAACATTCATGCAAAGCTGTGGGAACATAAAATGCTACAGCGGTTTTGGAAAACATTGTATAATTTACTCAAAAAGTTAAGCATAGTGATATTGCATGACTTAGAAGAGAAGTGAAAACATGTTTATACAAAATTTGTACTTGAATGCTTATAGTAGCATATTTTTAATGGCTGAAGAGTGGAAATAATTCAAATATCTATTAGCTCATGGAGGATAAATGGAGTGTGGTGTGTACATATAATGCAAGGATACTCAGATACACAAATGAATATAGATTGATACATAATCTTTGAAAATGGCTAAGCATAAATAAACTTAAAAACACTACTATATTAAGTTTAAAAAACCAGAGAAAAAGTGTATATTCTATGACTCCATTTATGTTAAATATCAGATGGGCAAACACTAAGAAGGGAGACAAGAGGGTATAGAGAGTAACAGCTAATGCATACAAGGTTTTATTTTGGGTGTTGTAAATATTCTAGAATTGGGTAGTAGGGATGGTTGTACACTATTGTAAGTATACTAAAAATCTCCAATGTATATTTGAAAAGACTGAATTTTATGTTATATAAATAATAGCTCAATAAAGACTTTTTAAAATGAGAAAGCTAGAAATCATTCATGTACATGAGTATTTATATATGCTTTATATATGATTTTTCCAAACTGGAAGGAAACAGGTAGGCAAAAGACTAACAAACTGTCATACATTCATACTTTATTAGTTAATACTTGTCAGATAAACAGATTGAATGAAAGATATACAAACATATAAGAATTTTCAAGATTGGCTTTCAATGGCTGCCTACAGAGTCAGATGTGAAAGAGTGAAAAAGGTCTGTATGTGCATTGGAAATCCAAAGGATCCAGGCAGAGGCCTGGAGCTCAGTGTAGCATCCCAAGTTTTACCTGGGAGATTATTTCTGATCTGATTTCCTTTATTGCTTCATAGAGTTGTTTCTTCAGTACCTATCATTTCAGTAATTTCAGGTGTGTGATTCCCATGTTATTCCATGTCTGTGTCTCCTGGACTTGTTTGGGATGGGCTGGAGGTTTGAGATTGCATTTTGCTCCTTAGTCATTTTCTTTTATTCTCCCAGAGGAGTTGGATGCCAAGTCCCAGTTGCTTTCTGTGCTAGTATTGCTGCTTATCCAAGAGGAGTCTCCAAGGCTGAGTGGGAGATGCTGGTGTGCCTTTTCTGGGCCCTGCATGGTGAACTGAGGCTCTCTGGCTGGGCAGGGGTTGCTGAGTGGGCCTTTTCTGAGCACTTAATGGTGCATCGAGGCTCCCCTAGTATCCCATGGGATCCACATCAGTAGGCCAAAGGGTCTGTGATGGAAGGCTGATGAGTCTGTGCAAGAAACCAGAGATAATGTCCAAAGTGAAGGAGAGGATTGGGGTTCCTCCAAAGAAATAGAAGCTATCTTTCTTTTTCTGCTTCCCCTTTATACTATTCTGGCTACAAGCTACCTTTGGGTGGGTCTTCTGTCTTCAATAAATTCCCTGAACCATACTCAGAACTATGCTGATCTAATTCAATTGGGTATTTCTCACTCAAATTCATACAATATGCATGCCTATAATCCCAATACGTGGGAAACAGAGATAGGAGATTACCAGGAGATTGAGGCCAGCTTGAGCTATATTTAAAAAGCCTGGGTCATACAATGAAGCCAAATCAAATCAAATCACAAAGAAATAAAAAGAATACATTATCAAGCCATGGAAATATGCAAAACTCTTACCTACATATTACTAAGCGGAAAAAAAAGTCAGTCTGAAAGATTATATAACATAGGAATTTATTTATGTGACACTCTGGAAAAGATAAACTTGTAAAGTTGGTAAAGAGGCCAGTGGTTGATAGGAGTTCCAGGAGCCAGAAGGTTTACATAGATAAAAAGCAAGGGATATTTTAGGGCCATGAAACCTTATTTTTGTGATAGGTATATGGTATAAAGCATTTGTCAAAACTCATAGAACTTTATGGCACAAAGAATAAAACATATCATATGCAAATTAAAACAAGACCATTTAGGAGATCAAAAATACTCAGGGCAGACTGCAAACTGTGAAAAAAGAATCTAACTACATTACCAATACATGAATTAACCTCACGAAAGAGAGTGGGGTTGAGGATGAATGCTGACTGAAACAATTTTGAAAATTCATAGTCTGAAGAAAGCATTGCATATAAGCATTGCAGTATAGTTGTTAAAATTGCTTCCCATGGATTGTGAGTTAACAATTCAGATGCTGCTATGTATGTACACTGTAATGGAGCAATTGGATGCCAGGTTTTTCCCTGCTGGACTGGAAAATTTACAGAAAACGAAATGAATAAGGTTAGAATGATCAATGTGAGAACTGATTCAGAGTTGGAAAACTGAACTCATATTTAATTTAATATACATATTACAGTTTGAAATATATGGAAATAGTTGCATGTGTTTTTACTCTGTTAACTAAGAAAACCTAGAAGACAATCCATAGCAATGAGCACACCCAGGTGTCCAGATAAATCTTGGTTTTGAATACTATTCACTAAGTAAAGGAACCAGAGCACCTTGAAGAAACAGTTGATTCCAGATCTTGGGCAGGGAATACACAAGAAGAGCTTAGGCTCTGTTTTACTGCCAAAAAGTAAGGAAATACTAAAATACACAATATGGGAATCCATATGCATACACATAATGATGGGTATGTCAAAGGGACGTAACAACCAAAGATGTTCCTATGTCCAATGCTGGAACAATTTGAGCAAAAATGTAGTATGGGTTATAACTCAAAGAACAGAATAAATATTCATCAGTTTATAACAATATAAATAAATGAGTGAATAATAGCTGAGAGAGAACAAACAGAGTTTCCATATAGAAAAATGTCAAATAAGTTTTGTATATATGCTCAGTACTTAAGAAGGAGCATAACCCCCATCCACTTTCCCTTCTGCCTGTAGAAAGCCCACTTCTTTTCAAAGCTTAGATCAAGCCCCACTTCTTTTTATATACTTCTCCATCTGTTCACCCTCCCTATTGTCATGGATTTTTACCTTTTCTAAATATTAAGTGTGGGCTTTCTGAAGTTATTTCATTCCCAAAAATACAGTATGGAGAAAAATAGTAGACTTGTGGTAGAGAAACTTGACAAACACTATCTTAGCCAAGTAATCAGTTTAATGTCAACAATAAGAAGTCATAGGCTGGGGATTTAGCCCAGTGATATAAGTGCTTGCCTGCCAAGTGCGAGGTTATGAGTTCAATCCCTGGTACCAGGAAAAAAAAAAAAAAAGAAGTCATGCTAGTGGCATGTACTCTTGCTATGATACATAAGAAGGAAATTTATCTCTGAGGTCTTCCTCACAAAGTCATGAACCTAGTTAGTCATAAGAAAAATATCAAGCAAATACAAACTAAAAGATACTCTACAAAGTGTTCTCCCAGTACCCCTCAAACATACCTGATCAGTTTTCTTCAAAGATCATAAAAAAGACAATCTGAGGAACAAAAACAGCTAGAAGGAACCTAAGAAGAATATTCTAGCAAAGTATAATATGGTTTACTGGTGGAATTATACTACAGTAAAAATATTAATTGGCAATTAAGGAAATATAAAGAAAGCATGAACTTTAGTTAATGATAACTGACCATATTGGTTTAGGAATTTTGCATAGGTACTATACTAATATAAAATGTTATCATAATGGCAGACACTAGATATGAGATATACAGGAATTTTCTGCACTAATGTTGAATCTTTATCTGTTTAACTAAAACTATTCTACAATTAAAAGTTTACTAGAAATAAAGAGACCATTTATGAACCTTACAATGCCATTATTAGATTTTGATCCATCTACTACTTATTCTGTGGGGTTTGTTTGTTTGTTGTTTGTTTTTGTCTTTTTGAGACAGGGTCTCATTATGCAGTTCAGGATGGTCTTGAACTAACTTTTTAGCCCAGGTTGGTCTTTTAACTTTCAATGATCCTCTTGCCTCAGCCTCCCGAGTGCTGGGATTACAGAAGTGTGCCACCACACTTGGCTGCTCTTATTTTTTGTCATAAACCCTGCCCAGACAACATAGTACCTTAAAAGGTTGTAACTCTAATAAAAAGCCAGTTTTCTTTCAGGTTAACTATGGAAGATACCAAGATCATTGAAACAGTAAGACATAGTACTCAGTTGTTTCAGAGACCCATGGAGACACCACACCTATAATCTTTTTATGCCAAAGGCCCCTATTATATGTAACCATCACTCCTCTTCTTCATTCCAGTCCTTTCCATTTCCACTGAAGACTGAAGACCAACTATCTCACCTAACACCTTCCCTTGCATAATCTCTTTGTCATCCCTGCCTTAATGTCTCTCATAACATGGATCCAAACGTCAGGAGTAACAACTTATTGGTTCAGAAAATCCTCCAACGAAATGACAAAATAATCTTTTTACATATCTTCTTTAATGGGCAATATGATTGAGATATGACTCAGAAAGACAAGAGAAGGACTTCTTTCCCAAGAGCAGATGTACAGAGGGAGAAATATACATGCATGACCTTCCCCTAATGATAAAATGCTTTTAAAGTAACACACTAATGCATGAGCAAACAAATAACAACAAATCAGTCTCCTACAACCACTTCCACTTTGAAAAATGCATTCTATTATTTAAAATATAAAAATGCAAGACATATATATCTATATGCATATCTATCTATCTATCTATCTATCTATGTATCTATCATTTTGAGGAAATCCTTAAATCCCCAAGTGAAATTTTAAGGGCTAGAATAAGATTTGAATGTATGTTCTTACAACACAACGGGACAATTTTGGAACTAGGATTCTAAATAAATACTAGACACTCAGGTTTTATTATAAGATATGGTGGTGCAGTGCACAATATGATCATTTAGCATGCAAGAAATCATCCATGAATACTTTAGTCAGCAGGTATTCTGGATTTGGCAATTTCTCCCAGATGGACTTTACTAGTTTGGCAGGCAACACTGTGTCTTTCAAAGCAATATATAAGTAGGTTACAGAACAATTTGTAAGATGGGTGTGTACTTTTCATCTCTTTTCCTCCTTTTTTGCTTTACATGGTAAGATTACAGCTTCAATTGAGGTTTGTTAAAACAAAACCAGGCTGTGAGTCAAGTTTCTGTCATGAAGATAAACTTGAGCTAAATAGAGAAAAGGTTTATTTTGGCTTATAGTTTTGAAGTTTTTAATCAGTGACAGATTGGCCCTGTTGCTGTTGGACAAGGCCATACGTTGTGGTGGAGCAAAACCACTCACTTCTATTTAGGGAGTAAGAGAAAGAAGAAGAAACTGGGTTCCCACAACACCCAGCAAGGGCACACCATTGGTGACCCGAACTTCTCTCACTTAGGTTTTTCACTAGCTATCACTGGAACTAACCTGTAGTCTGAGGGTCTTCATGGGATATTCTAGAGCCAAACTATAGCAACATGTTAAAATAAAAAGAGTCAAGTTTTTGTCTTCTTCATTTCAAAAGCTGAGAATGTGTGACAAGACATGAGAGAATATGTGTCAGTAATTTTCCTTGTCCTTTCTGTGAAGGATAGAAATCACTTGTGAATTTCTGAGAAAAGAACCTGCGACTTCTGTTGGACTCCCTCACAAGCACCTTATACCTGACACATTCCCGGCAGGGCTAGAGGGCCAAAACTGTGCTGCATGGCCTATGGAGGCACAACAGTAACTGAGAGAGAACAAGGTGCTCTGGAAGTCTTGACTTCAATGCTTACGTGTTTGGACCAGTCGGTAGAATAGACAATGTCCTTCTCATTCACATCACACAGGAACTGAAAAATGATGGAAACCCTGGTGTCTTATCCTCTTTATTGAGACATTAACACTTTATCATCTATCTAGATTTAAAAGCAACTCTAGGCAAAAGGGAGAAGTAAGACAATGATACTTTTCCTGACACCCCAAATTGTGAGTAAACTCTCTTAAATATGAAATTGGGGTAATTATACTAAAGGAAGAAACTGAGCAGAATTAGTTACATAAAATTTGCCAAGTGTTTCTTTATAGTTTTCAATATCTTCACAATTGGGCAGGGTGATGTAACATGTTCCAGCCACGAATGGAAGTTCCGATGAGTAGAAATGCCAAGCAATATTTTTACTTTAAATATTTTAGTTTGAGATGAGAATTCCAAACTGTTTTTTATTCTGTTGCACTTACTGACCCATAAATTTTAGAAAGTACAAGAAAAAGAATATGTTACCTTTGGCAACCTAAGTTGCTAAGTAGCTGTACAGAGAAAAGTAGTACCATATGGTATGAACTAAACATAAACTTTTGCTATATTAAAGCTTCTGAAATTTCTGACATAATTTGTTACTGCAGCATAACCTAGCATGTACATATTACCATATTATAGAATATTCAAAATTTAAAAGAATATAAATCTACTAAAAATCATAATTTACAGTAAATAAAAACAATCATATTGGAAATCAAGGTACTAAATTAATTCCAATTATGTATACAAATTAGTATAGATTAAAACACTAATACTAAATTATAAGTATTGCATGATTTCTAACCTTATTTTTATATTTATATTTTTCTTGTGACAGAAAAAAATAAAAATGATCATCTGTCCCTTAAAACTTCACTAGTAGAAATCCAGGAAATGTACTGTATGTTATTCTAGAATCATATCATAGGAAGTAGCCTAAATTAGAAGTTTTTCTTTCAAATTCAGGTTAAAGTTTTAGGGGCACAAAATTCCAAATTCCCTTTCCTTGATCCTTGATCCTTTAATTTTACTGGAATATTAGTTCCACCTCAAGGGTACAGGTGCTTTATTAAATGATCATTCAGTACCCAATAATATGTTATATCAAGTCAAAGTTAAAAGTATCAACTACAGGTGTAGTATGCTCAAATCATAACCTTGTGACTATTTTAAACAAGATGGTACTTAATTTTGGTGACCAAAATAAGCTGTTGATCTATAGATAAATGGATAAAGAAAATATGGCATTTATACATGATGGAGTTTTACTCTGCCATAACAAAGAATAAACTTGAGTCTTTTGCAGTAAAAATGGGTATTGAGTCCATAAGATTAAGTAAGTTTAAATATCGTATGGGTATCTCTTATATGAAAAAACCCAATATAAAAATAAAGTGCAAAACAAAATGCAGACAGTAGGGAAAAAACAGAGGGAAAAAGTTACTGTAATTGAGAGTGGCCAACGTATCTACAAGTGTATCTTGACTTACTATAATTACAATATGTGTTATATGTGTTATTTTGGTCTGTTAGTGTGGCTGTTAATCTGTGTTTATGATAATTAACTTTATAAGGACTAATGAAATAAATAATGGATCTGCTACTGGCCAAAATTTTTTAAATATTTACATATGTTATATACAGTACAAATTCTGCACAATAAATACCATCATGTGCTATAAATATACACTAACAAAAAATTTTAAACATTCAAACAAAAAATTCATACTGAATAATTTTGCTTATGTAAAATTCAATGACAGGTAAAACAAAAATCCATATTGTTATCAATTAGGAGGATAGTTTCAAGGCAAGTTGAAGAGTCAGAATGTCACCGAACAGGGTCTTTTAGAGTTTTTCTTTCATGAACAGGAAATGGAAAATGTATCCACTTGGGACCATATATTTTTTGTATTTATTTTTCCACAGTAAAATATTGCAATTTTAAATAAGAAAATAGATTTTCATATTAGAAATATCGCATTGGAACTTTAATATTTCAGGCAATATGACAAAGAACTGCAACTCTTGAAGGTCCAATTTTCTCTAATTTTTCTCTAATTTTTGGTAAAAATAAACAATTATATCTTATAAGACCAATTTAAGTACAGAAGGAGAGAAAATATATAATGCACTTAAAGCAGTGTGTGGCATAATAGCTTGAAAAAACAAGAGCTATGTTTATTATTCAGCATCACTACGCAGTTTTATTGGAACAAAACATACAAGTTCAAGGTTATGAATTGCCCAGTAACATGAAGTTAATTCATAATACGCATGGCCAAAAATGGTCTTAAATATACCAAGTATCCCAACAGACAAGAAAATAAAATCTGTGATCAAATGTGTTCAGAAAGGTAATTTATGTTTGATTTTCCAACCAGGAATTGTCATACATTTTTGATGTCACATACCTGGCATCTTTTGCACTTTCTCTTCTATCCACGTTCACCTGGATGAGGACTTTGCTTTACCTTTCATGGCTTAAGTGATTGTTAATCAAATTGGAGCAGTCAGTGACAAAAGGTAAGACTCAGAAATCAGTATATGGTATTTATAGAGTGAGGGGCCAGATGAGGGTTTGGAAGGAGAAAGAGGACGTGTCTTGGAACGTGGTCAATGAACTTGAGTCTGAGTCAATGCTAGATAAGGGGGAAATGAGAAAGAATAAGGAGGCGGAGTTAGGAGCTAAAGACGGCCCATCAGTGAGCAACAAAATACAAGGCCTCCTGGGAGAAACAACTCATATGCCAAAGTGAAACTTCCTGGAGAGATTCAGATAGAGGGAGATGGATCCTCTTGACACAGGAAGAAATTAAAAAGTAAAAAAGCTTGTTAAACACACAGTCTCGGGACTACAATTGGAACAGCTAAAATTACTGGACACAGTGTTTTCACTGCAACCCACCAAGTTTGCACTGGCCTGAATTTCCAAATTCGCACTGGCCAGCAGAGCCATCCAAACTAGTTCTTGCTGCCACTCACAGGAGCCACAGCTGTGCTGAAGTCAGGGGTTGGTGAGCCCAACGGAGAGCAGAGCCAGCGAAGGTACCTTCATTAATCCATGGTCAGTGCTGGGAATGAGACCCCGCTATGGGAAGGGTGTGACCAAATGGGTGACATGTTGGAATTGGGCAAGAGGAGCCTGAACTGGGAGCTACAGTGACTGCAGTTGGTTGCTCCCTCCACAGAGCGGATTTGTGGGGTTTGCTTGGATAAGCAGTCTCAAATCGATTCCCTGCGCCCAGCACACACTAACCTGGTGAAGGCCCCCGAAGTCTGGCTGGCCTGGTGGGGAGGGGCTGGCATAGACAGCCCCTGCTTACACCTCAGTGACAAGAGCAGGCAGGAGAGGGCAGAGGTCCCTTGCCAGCCTGCTTTGGAGGAACAGTAGCTGACAGGGAAGGGAATTGGGACTTCCACTGTACACCTGTGTGGAGAAGGCCAGGACTATGACAGGAGAGAGAGGCAAGAGGAGACCTCCAGCCCAGAACCCTGAGAGCACTGATCCAGGAGAGGGAAAAACAAGGGAGTCTGAGGGTGGCAAACATGCAACATCAGACATGGCTTGAGTAGACATTAAGAGATATCTTTGGGACCTTGTAGACAGGCTCAAAACTGAAATATTAAATCACGTAAAGCAAGATATGAGTAGAGTAATGAAATGCTAACCGTCTCTCAGGAAGACATAGATGGAAGAAGGGAGGAACACAAAAAAGGAGAGAAACATTCGATAAGGAATATAAAGAAAATATAGAATACATGAAGCAGATTCAAAGAGATTACCAGGAAATTAAAAACTCCATTGAAAGTTGGCAACACTCCTTAAAAGAAACTAAGGATAGACTATCAAAACTTGAAGACATGTTTGCAATGTGTGATCATGAAAGGAAAGATCTCTTAAAAATAACAAGGAAACAGGCAGTAACAATACAAAGGCTAGAAGACAACAAAAGAATCTGTAATTTAAGAATAAGAAATGTGAATGAAGAAGCAGGAATACAAAAAGGCAAATTACAAAGGCTATTCACAGAAATAATTAAGGAAAACTTCCCAAGCATGGGAAAAGAAAATGACATTCGGTTATGTGAGGTAAACAGAACTCCAACCACCTACAACCAAAACAGAGCTACACCTAGTCATATAACAATCAAGATACCAGAAATTCAATATAAAAACAGAATATTAAAAGCTGTCAGAGAAAAGAAACAGATTACCTATAAAGATAAGCCCATCAAGTTCACAGCAGACTTCTTGACACAGACGATCAGATCAAGAAGAGCTTGGAGGGAAGTATTCTAAGCCCTGAAAGAAAATAACCTCCGGCCCAGGTTAATGTACCCTGCAAAGCTGTCACTAGAAATTAATGGAGAAACAAGATGCTTCCATGACAAAGAGGAACTGGGGGAATTTGTGACCACCTATCCAACTCTATAGAGAATACTGAAGGACATTCTAGAGAGAAAAAAAAATTACCAGGATTTTAGGAAGAGTGGCAGAAAGACCTCAATGAGTGGGGCAGGCAGTAGAATGAAGGAGAAAAGTAGACAAACAAAGGCAGAAAAATAGCATAGCAGAAATGAGGCAGAGAAGGATAACTAGAATCTCTAACATAGATGGTCTTGATACACTATATTGTTAATAGTGTACCAGGATTTAAAATCCACATTACTCACACCACTCTGCTTAGATGTATTATATTCTGTTCCAGTCATTCTACCTGTACTAGATTTGAGGGCACAGAAAGTTATCCCGAAAATAACAGCATATAGTATGGTAATCATCCTTAATTTCCTATTAACTTAATCTAAAGCTCTGTAAAACCTACACTGTTTTACTATGACTGATTGTAATCAAATCTGGTTTGTGAGATCGCTGTTTTGTATGGATAGATTTTATTCAAAGCTGTTATGATTTATAGTATCCAGTCTGAGAGTATAGGCAACTGCACTGAAGATGACAAGATTCACTAGAATATCCACTCTGGTTTGATTATTACCTGCCTTTGAAGTTTTATACTGTCTACAATGTTTTATTTTTACTAATATTGTTATGTACTGCTATAATCAATTATACTACTATATTCAATTATGTCTGATGATATAGACAATTCTATTGAAGATAATAAGAAACAACACAGTAATCATTGTAGATCACCTCGTAATGTGGTTTTATATGACTTTTTGGTTTCATGTTTTTATAGGAATTTGTTTTGTTTTGTCTTGTTATGTTTTGTTTTTCCCTCTAATACAGAAAGGATAGAAATACATGTAGAGACTCATGCATGCATAGCTGTTTACAGTCTCATTGTTTGAATATCTACTTTGTATGCTTTAATTTTGTAACTTGAACAACTATTTCTAAGAGGACAATATGTAATTTATCAACTAGTGATTTCTTACCATTTATATTTTTGTTTTGAAATTCTGTATTATCTCTACCCTTTACATGTTTTTTTCTCTTTAAATAAAAAAAAGATAGCAAGATTTAAAAAAACCCAAAAAATAAAGAATTACGGGAATTGTGACATTTATTCTCCCATCTAAAATATTGTTCTACTACTTACTATTCCTTTGAGCATTACTGGCCCTATCACTCACTTAAATATCTGTTATACCTGAAGTCAGATAATCAGTACCAGACAAATTCAGGAATGAGAGGAACCCAAAGGTATGAGGAATTATTGGTAGAAGTTTCATGGACAGGTAGAAGAAATACATTAAATAATTTTAAGGATTAGATTTGGGGCTGAAAAAAAGGTACACAGCGCAAATGAAGGCATATTGATGAGAAAATGAAGACTGAGCTGAAAGAGACTGCTTTTTCACTTGGAATAATGAGGATACTGCAGAAATTTTTTCCTTTTAAGTCTGTCTGTTCTCCTCTACTATTGTCAACACTGTGGTAATTGAGAACAGAAATAGCTGTTTTTTGACAAATAGGTCTGACCACAAAGAAATGAGCTTGAGAGCAGTGACACAGTTCACACATGTTATAAACCACCGTCTTAGCAAGTAAAGCCATCCAACTGTGCCAGACTCCGAGGGATGACCTTGAGGTGAGAGGTTCCATTATCACAACATTTTTGATCACCAAGGCTCTCTGAATGCTTAACTGCTTTCTTTAATATTCTACAGTGTATTTATTTTCATAGCTGTAAAATCATACTGAGTTTGCAGATATATTTACTACTATATTGCTGAGTATCTTAACTGATGTTAGTTCAAATCAATTCTGGAGAAACTTTTCAGCCAAGGGAATTGCAAGCT
The DNA here is from genome assembly GCA_004027455.1 of Hydrochoerus hydrochaeris. Lineage (NCBI taxonomy): Eukaryota > Metazoa > Chordata > Mammalia > Rodentia > Hydrochaeridae > Hydrochoerus > Hydrochoerus hydrochaeris. The sequence continues at coordinate 106,848 of PVLA01005687.1, forward strand.
AACTGGTTGACATTGGAGGTCAAATACTCCAGGGTATGGGTCTCAAATCACTTAATTCTTCACAGCAAATTAGAAATGAGACTCCAGCTGGTGCTCAAGAATAAGACAGACTTGCTGTAGTATAAGGACAAGCTGCTGCTTGGATTTTGAGTCTTTATATTCCTAAAATATAAAATATGAGACTCAATTTTTGCCCCCATCTCATTCTTTCAGAGTAAAAGATTTCTTAACAACAGTAGAAATCTGGCCTCCTGATTTCAATACATAAATCTTGCCAGGGTATAAAAATAAAATATGATTTAAACAGCAACCTGTAATCTCCTGTTGACAACCAGCTGTGCCTCCTATTAGTATTAATGGAAGTTACACAGGCATAATAAGAAGGAGGGGAAAATGCCACCTTATGCTTTTTGAACACCTTAACATTTTTACAGCAAGTCTGATTACAAGGGTTTACTTGAGCAGCAATTAAACACTGATTGATTACCAAGTACAGTTTGTATTCCAGGCAACATGCAAATGGCAATGAAATTCTCAGATAAGAGATGTAATAAATTCTTCTCACATCAGCGAGACAATCACATTTTTAAAGCAGGAAATGTTTTCTTACATGCAGAAAAGAAGTTCACTATATTTTAAAAAATAATGTCTTAGCTTAAACGTTACAAGTCTTCAGTTTTAGAAAGAATAAATGCTGAGTTTTATAAAATGTACTTTCCAGCTCACCTTTGGCCTACACCTTTCTTTCCATGATGACAGATTCTATGGTTAAAAAAACATACTATTCCATTAGAAAGGTACTGAATTTAGCTATAGCCACTATTATAAGCATTTTAAAAATCTTTTTCTGACATCATAGAAATAATATGTAATTTAAATTGAAAGTAAAGTGAATGATTTATTAAATGTTGGTCATGTGCTGGACTCTTTTCTGGTACAGGCAATGCACTAAGGGATAACATTAAAAGGAATGCAGTAAAAGGAGCTGATAAAAAGCAAGTACACCAATATAGGTATAATGTTAGTATGTGTGCAGAGAATGAAATGTTCAGGAGAAATGAACATTGACATGCATATGTGCCTCTCCATATTCAGAGGGGAAATGATGCAAAGAATGAAATTAAAGTCTTTGCACTTGCTTCTTTCTATGTATGCAATATACTGCTCCAATGCCATTAAATGGTTGCCTTATCTGTATCATTTTGGTATTAATCCAATAATGAATAAGAAAAGCTAAGAAGTTGGTATGTGAGATATACCAGCTGGTATGTACCAGAGTGACTGATGTGCTATGAGTTGAAGAAGAATTAGGTAGCAAATGAGATCAAGAAGTATAACAAGATTCATGTCATCTTTACCCTTGTAAACTGTTTAAGAAATTTGGGTTTTGCATTTATTATTTATTTACTTGTTTATTTATTTGTTTGAGACAGGACCTCACTATGTAGGGCAGACTGACTTTGAACTCTTCTTGAGTCAGTCTCCTGAGCACTGGAATTGCAGGCATGCACCACCATACCTGTCTCCTATCATTTTAAGAAAAGCTTTTGATAATTTTTTAACAAGGAAGTGTTATGATTTAAATATTTTTCAACCATTATTTGAATACTATAAATGCATTAATGGAGATATCATAAATGCGGCATACCCAGGAATCTGCATTTTTCCTACAAGAAAATTGGCTGATAGATCATAATTTCTACTTCTTTAAAATTTAATTTAAAGGAGAAACACAGCTAATAATATTATAATTATTATGCTAAAAATATAAGCTGCAAGTTGTTACTGCTTTCATGAGAGGGAAACATGAAAGAAAAGGAAAGAGTTATGATACTTATAATAAAAAATTAAGGAAAATATACTTTAGATAATATTTTCAGGCAGCTTATTTTTGGAAGTCCAAGGTAAATGATTGCTTATGTATTTGTGAAGATTTTCAGATATAAAGTCTTCACATTTTCTTTATGATAGTATTTAATCTTCGACACAGACAAGTTTTTTTCTTAAATTCAACTAAACTGTCTCATAATTTGTTTAGCCAATTTCCTAACCTCATGTCAACATAGAAAACAATGATTCACTGGTTTTATATTGAAAAACCTATTGAAACAATCTATTAAAACTTAGCTACCTTTACTCTCTATAAGATAAATGATCCCAAATTCTTCAATAATTCCCAGCTTTTATTACATCAGTCACATTTTCCTATTCTAAGAACAACCCGCTTTCCCATTCTGAGAACAACCCACTTCTTAAAGTAACCATTGTTTCTTGTACCAATGTATCATACTTAGAAATTTGTGTTCTATGTTTAACAATATTAGTTCAAAAGAAAGGAGAGAGATAATATTACCTTCAGTGTGTTATATTTGTGTCAAATTCTGTGACAGATCTCATCAAGTAGTCATGGGTTTACTATATTTATAAACTACAAATATATATATATATATATATATATATATACATATACACATATACACACATATATTTACTTAGAATATAGCTGATCCATCTGTATGATTTTTATGTAACATATATATTCATAATATATACATTTGTTTCTTAATGTAGCACAGAAAATATCATGATTTAGATTTTATTGTCCTCCAAACATCAGGGATATTATGGGTTATAAACTAAACTACAATAATCTGGACTGGACTAGAATAAATTCTTTAGGAAAACATGTCACTCCAGTAAGACAGTATGTAATTTATAAATTACTGATTTCTTAGTGGGGCTTTTTCTCATTCTCCTTTTTCTTTCTTTCTTTTAGAATTCTGTATTGTTGCTACCCTTTTTTCTGTTTTTTTTCCTTCTCTTTAAATAAAATTTTTTAAATGTATAATTGCTATTGTAAAAAAAAGAGGAAATAGGAAGCACTATGGAAGAGATAGCTGCATGTATGTTTAGGTGTGTGGGATTGATGACCATATTTCTAGGTTCTTGTTGGATTCTTGAACAGATCTGTTTTCACTCTCACTGCTTTAGTGTCCACTTTGTGCGCTTTAATTCTGTAACTTGAATAACTATTTCTGAAAGAGCAATATGTAACTTATCAACTAGTGATTTCTTACAATTTATCTTCTTTTCTTGAAATTCTGTAATACTTCTACCTTTTCCCTGTTTTTTTCCTCTTTAAATAAAAAAATGAAAAAACAAACAAACAAAAACATGTCACTGTATTTCAAGGCAGAACAATAAAATAGAAGATGTATTGAGTGCTGGAGGTCTTGGCAAAAACCCGGAATCTACTCTCCATTAGTCTTATAAACATGTAGCTTTAACACTATTAAGCTTCAATTTTCTTAGCTATTTCATAACTGTTATAAACAATCAAATGTGGTGTTTAGTAAAATGAGTTCATGCTTACAAACCTAAACATTTGTATCATTTTCCATGAACAGAACAATACATTTTATAAACTATAGTTTTAGAACAAATACAAAACACACACATTTCTATTGTTGCTTTGATAACTCCTACCTTGATAAGGGAATTTAGACTTTACAAACTTCAATGCAGCATAAATGTTATTCCTTTATCTTTTCTTTCAGGTTATTGTGATAAATAAATCAAAGATTATGTGTAATGTCTTAAGCATACAGTAGGTGATCAATAAAGTTAGTGAATTTTATTAGTGCTAAGTAACACTTACAGTTAAGCATGTGTGGTTCAGCAGAGGACACCACACAGCAATCAATGGTAGTTATGGTTAGTACAGATGGGAATGTGGTTTTGTCCATATACTCTAGTCATTCATTATCCAGGACAATAAATGTGGGCCAGGAAAATCTTTCACGTGAACAATAGTGAATGCCAAGATCCTAACCGCTCAATGCCATCTCTCAGAATGAAACATTTGGTGGCCTTTAAATAGAAAAGTATGATGCCAAAAGAATGTTTTTGGTTCCACATTTTAAAAATCTCTAAATTGCAAATAGGCTGGAAAAACTTTCTTATTGAAGAGACATTTTATGTTCCTTTAAAGGGTCAATGTCAACCCCGAAGTATGTTAATTCTCTATCCAAACAGTGATGTGGCTTGGTGGGGAAGGGTGGGCAAAAGAACATCATAAATCTCTTAAGAAATAAAACTCTGTGTGTGTGTGTGTGTGTGTGTGTGTGCATGCAAGTGTATGTGACACAGATGGCCAGAATAAATTATAAGATTCAAAAAGAAGTTCAATTTACTTAGTTTTAAAATTCATTTGGACATTTATCAAAGATCATATTATGAAATGTATTTGTGCTGTTTGGAAGACTCATAATAATCAGCAATTGGCAAAACTTCCCACCTTAAGAAAAATGAAATAAAAGGAATTATAAATTCTTTCAACTGAAACCTAAAACGAGGTAGTTGAAATTATGAACTTAGAGGTAAGTAATGTTGAGCAATATATTGGTAAAAGTATGATGAGTCTAAATATATATTTACAATACAACATTTATATGTATGTGTACACACCTTTCTTCCCCAAATACAGTGGTACACACTTGTAACACATTAGTTCTTCTAAAGAATGTTAAAATACTTGATGAGCAGTATTTTGCCAAAAAACTACTAAATAGTAGACTTCCCTTGAAGTCTGCAAATTTGAAAAAAAAAATTTATAGCATTTCAAATAAATGGAGAAGAATATTTAAACAACAAAACTAATGAAGCTCTTTGAATGCATTCAAGACAATAAATAAGGAAATGGAAATATTTTCAAATTTATTAAAATACAATAAATACTTTATCAAATACCGCCAAGTGAGCTGTTAAGAATAAGAACAGAGAATATGTTTCATAGTAAGCATTTTGCTTTGAGCTGCCTTGATTAACAGACATGATAAATTTCAATTTTTAAACATAAAAAGATGCACTAAAGTGAGTGCTTTTGGGAAAATATACAAATATGTTGGTTTTTAAGCCATTTATTCATTTACATTTTTAAAGTACCTCTACTTGATTCTAGATTAATCAAACATAGTTCTTCCTTTTGAATTGTTCTGAGTGAGACAAAACCATAACTGTACAATAATAAATGCCAATAAGAAAGATGACTTAAACTTTCTGTTTCATGCATTTATTCTGAGATATTTATTGATCATCTATAGTACACTAGGAACTGGTTCAGACAGTGTTGATACAGCAGTGAACAAAATATTCTCAGTGAAAGTATTCTAACAGGAGAAACTAAACAATGAACAAACACAATTACAATAAGTAGCATTTGTATTATGTAATATGGAAAATTAAAACAACAAAAGAGAGAGAGTGAATACAAAACTAGGAGCTGCCATTTAGATATAATGGTAAAACTTTTCAGAGGTGATGTTCTTAAGGTCAGTGATTGAAGCTGATGAGCAACTAGCTGTTGGAATCATTGCATGCATAATGACCATCAAGTGGAAAAACTTGTTTGGATGGAGTGGAGAAAGTAGCAGGAATAAAGGGAAAAAAATGATCTAGATCATACAGTCTAAAGACTTTTTCTTATTGATTGAAATGGAAAGATACTGTGTGTGGAGCAAAAGTTTAAAATGTTATTGTTTCATAGGTTAAATACAATGATACATACTAATAATTATTTTGTATTAGGAAATTAGTTCAATATTCAGATTACTTTGTATAGTTAAAATAACTAGAAAGTAGCAGTGTTTGGTAATTTTTATAACTCTTTCAAAACTTCCTCCAAAGATTGCTACAGTAGTAATTATTATGCATAAAATAAATGAGAAAATTTTGCTATTTGACTTTTCACAAAAAAATTACATCCAGGCATAAGAATAGGAAGAACATAGCTTTTGCATGCATGCACACACAAATTTATAAAATATATATATTGGTGTATTTGCTTATTGTGCAATGGAGTTTTTCAGGTAACTTTTCCATTTTGCTGTGATGAATATGCATTGCTTATTTTCCATGTATATTTAGACCCTATGAATCATGTTATTTGATTTATTGATATATATATGTATATTCTTGACATATAAAGGTATACGCATGTATATATCTGCTAAGTGTAATTATAATCTCCAATCTCACTTATAATGTGTACAGGAAGATGAATTATATAGATTTGCCACAGTTATTAATCAGGCTCCTACTCAAAAATGTATTTTTTAGCTTTTTATTTTTATATAAATAACTTTGGGATGAACCATATTTTTGGGTGAATTTTATATAAAAGAATAATTGTTTTATTTGCTATCTGAGAAATAAAGTTGCTGCATAAAAGGGAATGTATCCATTTAAGTCTGACGATTACTTTGGACTCATTGTTTGTGTACTCCCCCACATGTTGAAATTTAATGAACCATGTGATGATATCGACGGGTCAGGCCTTTGGATGGTGATTATATCATGCAGACAGAGTTTTCATGAATGGGGTCAGTGCCCTTATAGAAAAAGACCAGCATACAGCTAGAAAGTCCCAACTATGAACCAGAGCACAGGCCTTCCAGAATGCGGCATCATCCAGTGGCTTGATCTTAGATTTCCTATCCTGCAGAACTGCTCATAAGAGACTTAAAAATCACTGATATATATATATATATTACTGTATACTATTAGATGTGGGGGGAATTAAAAGATAAAATCTACTCAAAACCATCAAAGATTTCGGTCTAAGATGTGGATATCATGAAAACAAGCTACAGAAGAACACCGCTACAGTCACTATTCACATGGTTAAATGAGTGATTAGAGCTTCATATTGGAAAACAAAGTCATTGAGAGATGAAAGTTCTTCCAGAGTGTAGGTCTTCCTTTTCTGTCTCTGATTAAAAAAAGGGATATGCTTTTTAAGTGCTACAACATCCTAAATAACAATGGTATTGGTATATGGTACAAACTCATTATTTTTGTTTCTAATGACAATTAGGGTTACTACCCAGGCTAGTACATGAAAGAAATGATTTAGCCAATGCCAAGAAATCATTGCCTTTGTTGATGCTCTGGCATTCAACCCACTGAGTATATGAATGTGCCATTATACATGCATTGCTATCAAAGTGATATTCTGAAACACATTTCTGATCATGTAATTTGTTTGCTTTAAAATGGCTCCCTATTTCTCATAGGATATAGTTCAAAACACTAAACAAAGATGAAACACTGTATGGCATGCTTAAATTTGTAGCTTTACCCTGGGTAACTCTCCTGTTAATTGCCTAAAGACCAGCAACCAGTGTCTTTCCTTCAGGACACATCTGGGCTCAAGGACTTTGCAGTTTATAATTCTTGTTCTAATAATTTTAATCGACTCTTTTTGTCCCTTAGATCAGCAACTGGGTTATTATCTGAAGGACACTTTCAGTGAATTCCCAGGTACTGCTACTATAACAACTGTATTTTCCTTAATATTGTTATTAACAATAAATATTATGTGTGAGATTAACAATAAATATTATGTTTGAGATTACTTGGCAATTATGCATCTTCATAACTAATCTACCATCTGTCTGAGCACTGACTTCATATCTAACTTGCTTACCATTGTAGATCTAGTGTTTTTTGCTGTTCCTAATATATGTTAGGTGTACAGTAACTTGTGATGAAAATCAATGAACAAATACAGAAATATCTCAGAACACAAAAACAAATGAAGAGATTTTATTACGTGAGCCAGTTTTATATCCAAGCATGGGGATAATCAAATACATTTTACATGTAGTATATTCAATTCATTAAATAAAATATGGTAGCAATAACACAGCTTAGTTTCTCTGGGAGACTGACTCTAAAATAGAAAAGTGCATGCAGAAAAGTTTATTTATTAAACTCTTGTATGAGGACTGGAGGTGTAGGTAGGAAGATAGAGTAGGATGGACAGAGGGAGAAGGGGAGCTCTGTTGAAGTCCCAACAAATATCTCAAATGGTCCTTCAGGAGGATCTCAGAATTTGGAATAGTCCAAAAAAGATATCTTGAATTGAGGCAAAGGCCAGGACTTTAACACACTTGTATCAAATAATCAGTGGGTATCTGTCACCCTATGAGGAGGAATGAATTTTGGGTGGTTGACTATCTTTAGCTGGAGGCAGTTTTTGAGGATCTCAGCACAAAATTTTCAGCCATCAATACTTCCAGCAGCTGAGAACATTGATGCTTCCAGTTTAAATGGGTTGGGTGGGAAGAGAAGTAGATGCAGCTCTGTGAGACATATTCACTACAGATGATCAAAGGGAGTAAGAAATCATTTATGGCACGGCTTGTCTCAATCACAGATACAAATGAACTTGAAATTTTAAAACTGACATTCTAGGAAGAAAAAAAACTTCAAAATGTTGACTGTTGTATTTATGAAAATCTCTGAAGGTAAGAGAACAAATAATAATACCAAGAATAGGGCTTGTAAAATATGAGGAAAATTCTTTCAGGGAATTATGTTTCTAGGAGATCTCCCCCCACCCTGGCACTGTTAGATAAAGCTAGAGACCTTTCACTGACACCGCATTTTACCCAAAATTATTCATGTTGTTCAAAGGTAAACATGTATCGACTGAATTTTCCCAAATGTGAGAATTGGAGAATTAGAACTTAAATTTTATTATTTAACTTATATTACATGGGGAATTTCAATTACAAAATACTACTGATACACTTTGACATTTGATTGTCACAATAACCCCATTCATTAAAGTACCTATTCAAAATCATTGTGGTAATAGGTGGTGTTGAGTGAGGAGTTAAAGATTTATTGGAGCTAAAGGTTATTGGATAAGGCCATTATTTGTTCACTGAAGTATTTCTGAAGTCTATCACAGTACAACAGCAATTAATAAATAATTGTTTGTTTTTCTTTTGTACTGGGAATCAAACTCATGACCTTGTGCTTGCCAGGCAGGGGCTTATGTCACTGAGCTAAATCCCTCACCAATAAATAATTGTTGAAAAAAATTTCTGTAAGTTATTTGTCACTCTGTATTATTTGTGCTTTGTATGGCATTTATGTAATATATATTGATATGTAGTTGGGTAATTTTTTCCAGTTTATTACAGAAAATTAAGTAGTATGTGCCTTCTGGTCTTAGTAAGAATATTGGAAACAATTGCACCCAGATGTTCTTTAGTCATTGTCTTTCTGATCACTTACATAGGAATTCGACCTTAGGAAATGAGATAGAGGAAATAATTTCTCTTATGATCAATTGACATTGCTGTCTTTTGTGTAGACAATAATCTTCCAAATTGTGTTCAAAGAAGTTGCCTAATGCTATAGCACTATGGGAAAATAAAAGTGTATGGTAATCTGAATTTCTACTGTTTCTAAATATTGAGTAATTTTTCAGATGTAAAATTAAAGATGATTCATAAAGCTTACTTCTAACTATGGTTATAATAATATTCACTCATGTATTATAAAATATTGCATTGAGAGATGAGCTGTCTTACCAAAGACTACAAAAAATTTAATGTGGAACACCTGATATTTGACTGTGGTTCCAGATGGAGGGACAGCTTGACAAATGCCATCATAATTTACAACTTTTAAAAAGTGTGGTGTGAATGTATTTGCAATAAGATTTAAACAGCTTGGATTATTTACAGGTACAACTGTGTTTAATGTGGAATTTCGATGGATTTAAAATATTATTAGATTCAATCACTGATCACTGAATATAGGTGTGGCATGTGAGCAATGTGATTAGATGCCTTAATTAGATAGCTCAGAAAAGGACACATCTGTTTGGGGATCTGGGGCATGGTAAAATAGCATTTGAATTTTATAGTTTGTTATTAAATGTCACTCATTAAACTTCTACCATTAGAAAGACAGTATATTTTTCGCTTAACCCTCTATTGTGGTTTAGGAGAATAATAATCACAGAAAACAAATAATAGGAAGAGTATATAAATTTTAGGAATGCCTTAGATGCTTGTATCCATAAAACAAATAAGATAATAACAGCTAATTGATAAGATTTACATTAGAGTGTATGTAACCTAATGCACACACAGTCTGCATCACTGGAAGGAAACAAAATATTTGAAACTTACTGAGTAAATTGGAGAAGGAATCATATATATTATAGTCATACATAGCATGTATATTATATATGCAAACAATTATTTCTCTCTCAACTTCAAGTTGATATTTAAAGTATACATTGGCTCATCATACACACCACACACACACACACACACTTATGATACAGGTATAAATCCTTGAAAGATTCACTGTGATAAGAATGTAACTCCTTAGTGACCTTGGATTAACTTGCCTAACCCTCCTCCTTAAACTTCATTTAAGACCACTCTTGCCCTGACTCATTTTCCAAATCCAGAATAATCTCATCCTCCAAACTTGTCTTTCTTTTTGCACACTGTCCTTCACTTGGTACTCCTTTCTACTCAACCTTTGAATCTCTAACACTTTCTCTGACCCATCCTACTACCAACAAAAAATTAGACAAGTCTTAGTTGCCTTTCATTTTGTAACACTGTATTTTTTTCTTGACAGATCTGTCACATTTTGGCTACATATTTGTTTGACCATGAGTTGTTTTAATGTATTTCATCTGTTTAGAGTACAAGCTACAGAAAGAGAAGGCATGTATCTGATTTGTCTACTGGATACTCAGTGCCTAGCCTGAGAAGGAAATACAAAAGAGGAAGAACACTTGGTGGCCAAGCCAATGGAGTATATCCTGAGTCTGTTTAATGTACTAAGTAGTTCATTTTAAGAACTTTTTTCATTTTACCATGTGTTTTTCAGTGTTCCACTGTTTCACTTAGTCACATTATCTGTCAATCAATTTTTACTTAAAACATGTCAAATTTCAGAAAGTAATGTTCCAAAATCAGATGTTTCTATATCTTTCTGTAATCACCTTTTTCTTACCTTCAAAGTCCTTTCATACACACACACACACACACACACACACATACACACACACACATTACATGTATTTATATTTTGAGAAAGAGAGTGAGAGAGGAGTGATTCCATTCTGAGATAGTGTGCGACACAAGCCAATTAATTCTTGAAATTGCAATCCAGTATAAAGAGGAAGTAAGAGTAGAAGTTAGAAATCAGTAACTAGGACCATGATGGATGCAGTGAAATGTATCAGTGAAGAGTGACTCTAGATCTTTTCAGGAGGTTGACTCTTTAGAGCTTGGAAAAATACCACATGACAGTGTGAGGAAAACAAAAATGTCAAGAACATTTAAAGACTTCTATGTAACGTACTGCATTCTCATAATAATGTTATCTGATTAATTGATTAATAAAAAAATGTCACTAACCTACCCATCCTTGTTAAATTCCAATTTCTTTAAGGTAATCTGATGTCTTTGCAGAGATGCCTCCTCCAGCCAATCCAGGTACACACAGCCCAGTAATTCTGCCCATTTCTGCTTTTAGCTGTCAGCCAGGCGTCATTTTTTTTTTCTTTCTTTCTCATTTTCTTTGACTCTTGTGCTAATGACACTGAAGTTTCTTGAACCTAATGCAGTGTGGGCACACTGAAGGTGTTTGGTAAAAATGCCCTGAGTAAAAAGGATGAATTAACTAATAATAAATAGGGAAAACCTTGATTCCTAGGTGATCCTGATCCACCAATAAGATTACGTACCATCCTCTTAGAGAACATGATGGACTATCAGAGGAAGATGCACCCAGCTGAGGCAGAAAAGGAGCGAGATTTGGAGTACAAATGTCCTCAGAGATGGAGTGAACATTTTTTGCTTTGGGAATCTTGTCAATGAAATCATGCCACTGTTCGCGGCAAACTTCAGCGCGAAACGTAAAGAGCTCTTTAAAAAAACTCTCACATTGTATATCAGTGCTTTTATTTATTTCTCTTCTTTTTAAGCAGTCACGGATGGACTGTCCTGCAGAACACGGCCTTCAATCTGTACCCCCTACAGCACTTACACACACTGCTGCTGGTTGTAGACCGACCCTAGGCGCCCTCGAATCCTCCTTGGCACCCCCATCCCCCAAGACCTGCCCACCGACTTGCTAGGTGGCTAAACGACTTCTCCTTCTCCCTTGGCGAGTTCCAGTTGCCCGTGTGACAGTTTCTGAACCTCGTGGTGTTCCCGCGGGAGAAAATAAAAGCAACTGTGTTACTTTAGCGCCAACTGTTTTTCCTTTCAATCCTAGCGACCCCTCACGCCCGGCTCTCGTGCACCAGCTCAGCCTGCACTATTGCAACTCAGAGGGCAAAGGACACCCTAGGGAGCTCCCTCTCCAGCCTGCATAAGAAACACATTCCTTGCTCCGGGACGGTGGAGGCAGCGTGTCTCCCAGAGCAACACGTGGCCCCGCCCCCGGGGCGTGGCCTATCGCCCCGCCCCCACGCGGCGGGCCCTGGCTTCCCAGAGTCCCCGCCCGCGCTGTGGCGAGCTTCACTTCGGTGTGGGGTGGAGGCTGAGGAAACCAGAGGGGTTGTCCGTTGGAGACGCCAGCCTATAGTCATAGCCATGTTCCCCGTGCTTAGCAAGGACACGCCGGACATCGAGGTATCGCCTGCGCGTGGGGTCCCGGGCGGGAGGGTCCGCGCTGGCCGCGCCGCGCAGTGGGAGACGCTGGAAACTTTGCCTCCCTTGGCCCGCGCGCACGGGCCGGGCCGGGGCGCAGGGGAGGCCGCCGCGACGGCAGGGGGTGCCCTCTGCGGGGGACCTGTCTGTTTACTTCGGAGTCCAAGGGGCAGGGGCTGAGAAGCGCTGGAGCTCAGAGGGCCGGACTGTGGGGGATGGGTCCGGCCACTGCTGGTCAGCACCGAACTTCCGCAGCTGTCCCTTGCGTCTTTTCTGGGACGCCTGACCGCCGCCACCCACCTCCAACAGCTGAATCCTACTGTTTGCAGAAGTGTAGAAATAAAAACGTGTGTGTCAAGCTGTAGTGTTCTCTGCCAAGCACAGTATTGTTTGTGAAATAATTTAACAGAGGGGAGAAAGGGTGCAAAGTACTGAGAACATAAAAAATGCAATCAATGCCTTCGGAAAGAGGCAGGTGAACTGAATTTTTCTCAATTCTCAATTTTTGATTCCCGCTTGCACCCGGCATTTGTAAAAATGTCATGTCTTTCCCTGAATATGGTCCTCTCTGAAATGGCATGGCTCTCTCCTTCGAGTTTTTCCTAATACCTTAATGAATATTGTAAGAAGGATTAAATCATAAATAGTGATTGTAGACCTACCAACCCAAAGTCAGCACTTCTGAGCTAAGGCAAATTGCTTTTGAGTTTTTGTTCTGTTTCGTTTGGGATTTTTAAATTTCTTTCTCTGGTAAAGGATTTGCATGTGTTTGTACCCCCGCGCGCGCTCCTGTGCGTGGTGCCTCTGTGCGTGGTGCCTCTGTGTGTGTGTGTTTAGCAATAAAAAAACTTTCTCAGTTATTTGACGGTTTAAATGAGAGTTGAAAGCCACCTGTACTCAACTCTTATTTTAATCTTGCTGGAGAGTTGGCCTTGTCCTGTGAAATGGTCAGACTCCTTTAGCTTTATATTGTTCATATTTTCAGTACACTTTAATCAGTTACATCTTTAATCATGTACATTGCTTTCCTTTTCCTTCAAAGTAACACCTATGATTCATGAGGTAAAATACCATGAAAGAGCATGAAGTGAATCATTAAAATATAATGCAGTAAGGCAAACTACATAAGCCTAGGAGAACATACTTAAGTCTGGTTATGTTAGCTAATTGCATTGATTTGCCAAAGTTCGTTTTTGTGTTGAAGAATCAATGAATTATGAAGGTTCAGTTTTCTGTCAAATTAAAATGCTTTCCTTGGACAGATTCATTAATACCATTCTATGGTTCTTGATTTAAGTGTGATTATTGTTTTAGTATCAAATACATGGAGAAGCAAGCAATCTTCTAAAAATTATTGTTATGAAATAGTTAATAAATGTGAACACATTGTCTATGATAATTAAGAAAAGAGTATGACATGATGATGACAACTCATTCTAATTGTGATTTAATTGTCCCTGAGAGCTATGTACAGAATCTCAGATTTCAGTGAAGCAGCCAGCAAGTACATTATCTTTGTTTCTGGAGACAAAAGTTATTGAAGTATACAGAGTTGCTTTGTGTGTTCATTCTTGATTTCTAGACTCAAACCAGTATCAGATAATGACAGGAATGGTTAGAAATACAGATAAAAATCAAGAATCACTTTAGAAATATCCTGGACTGCAGGATAGCCAAAGAAAGGCAGTACTTGTTAAAAGTATTGGTGCATATAATTAAAAATTGTTATAAATGTCATAGTTACAGAAATTGAGATGTCAGATATATTAGTGTCGATCAGAGCCTGGATGTGGGCACGTTACCTATTTTGTCTAAATAGGTCTAACAGATTATACCTACTTGTATAATCTGTTAAGTAATGAAAACAGTGATAGGATAATATACAAATGTCAAAAGATTTTTATTTGGAAAAAGGATAAGCATGTATAAAAATATAGAGAGTAAGACAAAATCTTATTCTCAGAACAATCACTGCCAATGAAATAATTATTTAACATTGATTAACAGGATATGTATATTTTAAAAGTCAGTCTGCTTGTGGTTTTGCTGTTTTTGATATTATAACTTTGTTAAGGATGAATTTTGAATGTGGATTCTCCTGGGAGGGTTTCAAAGAATGAGTATTGGACATTGGTCATTTTTCCTAAGCTCAGCAATAGCTTCAGAGTACTTCTCCACTTAAATTGACTTGCTAGCCAATACAGTGTCAGTACCTTCAAATTTAAAAGCAAGTAAATGATTTTCAAGAGTTTACTTTTGTTCAGCTCCCTGATCACTTCCACCAACAAGGATAATTGAGAACAGACTATAGACTATAAAGCTATGTAATGAAAGTGTATGCATCTATAGCAAGTATTTAACTGTTTAAAATCTAGAAAATTCTGGCAGTGGATTGCTGTTCTACCTCAGTGTTCTGCCCTCAGTGTCCTGAGTAGAAGTCTTGACTGCTACTTAATGAATGTTAAGGTGTTAGAAACATAGTTCAAATTTGCCTTGAATAAAAAGGGATTCTAGTCGATTGTCTGCATAATCAAATGCATTTTGGGTCAGTTAGAAATGGCTTCTGAATAAGTGATTTATGATTTCCTTTCAGAAGATAATTGAGAACTTACTGTACTTTTTTAAGAAAATGAGATAAAATAGTGAATTTTGAAAATGAAAGCATTGTAGAAATGACTTGGACCAAGTAAATTTAAGGGAAATTTGGAATTATGAAAGCCCTGGTTATAAATTGAAAGATGGCAAAAATATCCCTTAATCCAGAAATCCCTTAATCTTGACTTTTTGTTCCAGGAAAGTGAAGATGGTCATGGATCTAAAGGAGTGAGTAAGAGTTTAGCTTAGTAAGAGTTATGGGATATTTATTTTAATTAATTAATGATTCACTGAGTGTATAAGTAAGAATCCTTTCTTTTCTGTTTCACTGATTGGTCATGTGGAAATTCAGTCTTGTTTGAGGGTTTTGTAACATTTTAGTGTTTTGAAACTGCTTTCTGAGTTTAAGTCGTTGGGTATGCCACTTTTTCCCCAATTTTGAATTATTTTGTGGAACATACAAACATGTAAAAACATGCATCTGATTATATGATTTGAAGAATAACTCATCCCATTGTGTGATTAGGCACTACTCATTTCTATAGTTGAACATGTTCCTACATTTTCCAGTGCAATTTTTAAAAATGCCCATCTCTCACAGTACAGAGGATTAATTTTAGTAATTCAATTAAAAACTATGAGTTAATCACTAATGATAAAGCTGTCACTAGGGAGAAATTTAGATTAGGTCTGTTTAGTCTTAATGATAGCTGATAGTGTGGATGAATTGCCTGTAGTAGAATACAGTAGCTCTTTTCGTATAGGCTGAGTAAAAACTGACATTTAAAAGGTGAATATTAACAGAAAAATTACTAAGAATACTTGGAGAATATAGCATCAAATGTTATAATTCAATGATCTTTAAATAGTCATTTTTAAACTATTTGAATATAGTATTTTATCAAACTCAGTTCAAACAGGCAACAGTAAAGAGACTAAAAACTAGGCATTATAACAAAGTAAAGATATATGATGAAAATGAAAAATTTCTGTAACAAGATTTGAGGTGCAAAGATGAAATGGCAATGAGAATGAAATAGATTGTCATGAATATTATGGCAAAGAAAATGTATTGAGATATTTTATATTAATATAGGTAAAGAGACTGAAAAGTAAGACTGGCCAATTTACTTTTCTGCCTTGAAGCTGTGTGAATTCAATAACAAATATGCAGTAGAGACCATCTGTCTTTAAAACTGCAAAGACAAATGTTATTTTATTTGTATTCCACCTTAGTTCAAATATTTAATAAGGCACTCATGAATTTTAAATTTATTTATAGGCATAACTTAAATTTAATATATGACACATTCATCTTTTGCATTTCACTTCCCCTTAATTCACCATATATGTTCAGAGGTTAGATTTTTTTGTTTTGTTTTTCTTCAAGCATAAGGAATGTTGATGTTTACAGATAATCTGCAGCCAGTTATACTACTGAGATAACTCATAACATTATGTATTTTCTGTGGCTTATAATTATTGCTGCTTTCATTGCTTAAGCAAAATGTTATACTAATAGGTATGAAATAACTTTATTTAACTCAACATTTAAATTTTGCTTTCAATATAATTGTGTATATATTAGTGTTAAAAATTAAAAATATTATGTGAAGTTATTTATATTGTATTTCATGCAATTAAGCTTCATGTACTAGTTAGTATATAAAAATTACATCATAATAGACTTGGGTTCAAATCCTAATTCTGCTATTTATTTGTGTAATTTTTGTCATAATTTTCTGTGTCCTATCATTCATAACTTTGCAAACAGGATCTAATTTCATTTGTTTCATACTTAATTGGAGTCATATATATATATATATACATGACTATATATATATATATATATATATATATATATTCGTGTATATATATAGGCCCTGATAGCGCAGCTCACATAAGGTATAGGGTTTTTAAAAGTCAATATTCATTTTAATATTATTACATATATTGTGTGTGCTGCATAAATGTCAACTGAGTGTAGTTTGTTTGAGTCCAAAAATTAGCAATATTGAAGCTTATCAATAGTTTGTAGAATCTGTGAGTTAGGGAAGAATTAATAAATTTAAAAAGAACTATGAAGAAAACATTATAGATTCATAAATGTTACGAGTATGTATTATGAAAATTATTGATTTCCATTTTTCAATTTTAGAGGTAGGAGGGAGGAACTTTTGGAATTCAGATAAAATTAAAAAGTTCTGTTTTGTTTCATTTCTATTTTTTAAATTTTTATATTTTGAGACAGAGTTGCTGCGTTGCCTTGGCTGGCTTGGAACTTGCCATCCCCCTGACTCAGCCTACTGAGTAGCTGGAATTACAGGCACATACTAATGCAGCTGGATAAAAAATATTTTTAACACAGACCTTTGTATTGTCAGCTGGCTGATGTAAGCATCAAGGAGCACAAAGGAAGTAGATAGTATACACTTTGTTAACACAGAACTATAAATATGTATTATATATGAGAACAAGAGTTAAATCTAGGGCTAACCTCCATCCTTTTTAGCATACATGTAATTTGATTCCTTAGTGTTTCTGAATGTTTATGAAACTTGATAAAGGTTAATGCATGAGGAAAAAATTAGGGTTTTTTTTTTTTTTTTGCATTCTCTTTGAAACTTTAATGGGCTATGATAGTTATCTTTTCTAAAACAAAATCCCTACACAATTAAACTCTGGTATCTTTGTGCTGATGTAGGAAAGGTACCTTTTCTCTAAGCTAATGTGAGCTTCAAGGAAGTGTTTTTTTCCTAAATCTTTAAGCACCACTGGACATATCACATAAACAACAATTTTAACCCCTAGGATGGAATGAGTTAGAGGTCAACACATTTGCACCAGGAAAAGGGTAAAGGGTATCCTTTTTTTTTTTTTTTAAATGATTCAGGTAGTAAACTTTTTATGAGTTCTAATAGTTATATTTCTGAGACATATGTCTATATAGCTGAGAATTTCAGCTTGATTGCATAATAGCACTTTTGCTATCCTCCGCTTCTATCATAATAATTAAAGAGACAGTCTGTGTCCTTACCTCCCAGGTGCTTGGAAATTGATATTATGAGTGGTTATGAATGTCCCCTTGAGACACTCTTGACTAGGCCACTTTGAAGAAAAAAATCTCCTCATCAGTAATTAAACCCTCAGGGCCACTTCTCAGGGGACCCACATGGAATTACATGTCAACTTCAGGCCTGATTTATACAGAGGAAGATCATGGATGAAGCTCTAACTGTGCTTCCGCCTCACTCCCAGACTTTGTCCCTTACTACTCTGCTGGTCCCACCCTCTTTTCCTCACCATTTGTACTTTTTCTGGAAAATATTATCCCTTCATTTTTCACTGGTTCTACCTACCAAGTTATCAACTCGTCTAAGTACAATAGATTTCCATCTCTGTGAAATTCTTTACGTTTTGTGCAATATCAAAATGTGGCTATAGTAGCATGTATGTTACAAATTTTAAACTATTATTATGTGTAATGAAAGGATCATGTGAAAATATTTAACAGTGCAAGAAAAAAATGTATTGTATTTGCTAATTGTTAATTAGAACAAATATCCCAAGAGAGATGACAGCTTGGGGATGGTTTTGTTCTTTAATTTAAAGACCTTGCTCTCAGACCTTGTGGAAATCATTTAGCTGCACTAAAGAGTTTACCGATTCTTCAGTGAATTTGCTATTGATTAGTCTTTTAATGGTAGTTTGTAATAAAATATGGCAATGATGCAATCATTTAGAAATGTTTCCTACTTTTGATTATAGCAAGAAAATGCAAAGACGGTCTTGCCATAGCTATCCACGTATGTGCTAGATAGGATTTAGACACTGTTTATACAAACTAAGAATTTTATGTACTGATTCACCTGATTTGTCTTTCTCCATGCTTGTTTACCACCTTTTTGTTTTTGATCAGGTAAGTGAGATAAATCTAAAACTCATTTGAGCATAAAGGGAACTATAAATAATCCTACCATATATGGCTAGATCTCTTTGCAAAGTTGATCTGCAATTAATAAATTTACATTTATATTTCTTAGATAATCTTGTTTTTAACTAGAAATTAACATCAGAGATTCAGGAAGAGAGGAGCGATCCTGTCATCCGGACTCTCCATTCTGTTCCTCTGTTGATGATCCCCCTCAGTGAAAACAAAAGCATGCAGGATGACATCTAACATCAATGTAGAATTTATAAAGAATTGGAGTTCTTCTTTCAGATATTTTTCCATGCCAAACGTTGAGGAGTGTTGGGATAAAAAATTTGAAACCACCCACAATGGATAAAAACAAAATAATTTAGAAAAGAGCATTCAGTTTCCTTCACAGCTTCCTAGGCCTAAAACATGCTACTTTGTGCAGAAAAAAAAAAATCCTTGTTTGTATTTGCTTTTGATCTCTGATTTAATATTTCAAGTAATTTCATAATCACTGGAGATTTATAAGATGCAAAAATCTAAACGATGATCCTAAACAGTTCCATCACTTATGGTAACTTGCTGATAATTGACCTAGTACTTTTCATTCCTATATGTGAGGTACTTTTTCCTAACTACTTTTATTCATGTGCAATGCCATATTTGCTTTTCTGTTCTACAAGAAGTAGTCCCTCACATTACTTTTGAAATAGTTTTAAGTAGTAGCACAAAGTTCCATGTAGATGGAGATGTAAAAAAATGCTAAGCTAATCATTATCAGGCATTAACTTTGTTTGGTAGTCAGGTGTTAAAAATAATACTTTAATAGATTTTGTTTTGCTTAAAACATTGTGTTGGAAATATAGTTGCAAGTGCTGGCTTCAGTGTTATGTAGTGTATTTCAGTTCTATACTTCTTAGCTACATGCTTCAATTGAATTAAACTTCTTCAAAACAAACTTCTTTTAAAAAATAAAAGGTTCATTCTTTGGTCCAAAAGCATACAGTACAAAGTGGAAATGAAACTGTTTACCCATTTTCCTCAATGGTTCCCCCCCACTCCCCACCCAGTGATTGTAAGTTACATAACACTCAGGCTCTGGATATAGTGTCCTTTGACATTCATGGGATGTAGTTTGGATGTATGCTGACTTAATGTTTCTTTCTAAATCATAGCTTGGTGTTATTTCTTATTTTTCTGTCCTGGAATACAGGAAGAGTAAGATATGGCTTCAGCTTGTTATCTTGAGTTGTCTCAGGTTGTTATCTCTAATGGATAAATGTATGCTAACTGTGTCTACCCATCATGTGTCCAGTGGTGGAAATTTTTATACTGTGTAACCCTCTCCCTTCCTCAGGACTAATGCTTTCTGGCAGGTCAGATCTCAAATGATTTTTTAGCCCTAAGATCCTTTATATTAAAAATATGAGTGATCATGCAAATGTATGTGTGTGTGTACAAGCCCATGTGTGTACAACCTTAAATTTGTCTTTTTTTTCTTTTAGTACTCAAAAAAGATCTATGTGTGTAACTGTTTTACTCAACATGTTTTCTCACAGTGAGACATTTAATAAAACCAATTATTCTTCTGCTTTGGGATGTTAATCAAAATCATTTTGTATACATGCTACACTTAAAAGCTATAAGTCTATTTGCAACCTGAACTCAAAACAGTACAATGCTTAAACTGCTGCTTAAAAAAAATAAAAACATTTGCAGAGAAATAGTTTTGTTTGGCTCAAGAACATTACTGCCCATCATTCCACATCCTATGCCAGGTCTACACAATATAAATAAAACTTTAAAATATCTTTATACCTGTTTAACATGATAGTATTATTATAGGCTCCTAGAAGGTACTCTATCATAAAAACATTCATTTCTATATTAAAGATTTGAAGTATTCTCAAGTCCAGATGGTACAGATTTTAAGATTACTGTTGAATCATAAAATCAAAACAAAATTCATGCTTTTGATCAATTATATTTACTGATGAAAGAAAAGGATCATTGTTATTTATTTATTCTAATTAGAATGTAATGGCAGTACATAGTAGTTAACAGTGTAGTTTGTGAAAATAGGGTGTTACTTGATATTCATACCCTAGCTTTGCCACTTAGTAGTTCTAACCTTGGCACTTTCTATGTTTTAGTTTTCTTATCTATAAAATAGGGGTAAAATAATAGATGTATCATAGAATTTTAAAATTGACAGAAATATGTTTATCATTTTTAATAGTTCCAACATGTGACAGTTGTGTAGTTAACATAAGATATTAAATTATTAATGATGACTGTCACTGTTTTGACTCCAAGGATCTTTTTATCCCTTTAAAAATATTTTAAAAGCACAAGTATGTACTTAATTTTTTTTATTCACTTAAAAATATTTTCATTATGTGCAAAATGATTGTATTACCACAGAAGACTAGCAGGCAATTGAAAAAATTCAAATGTAGCGTAATTTCAGTCAAATAAAGTTTTCATTAAATAAACCAGAATAATTGATGCCAGATGACTAGCTGGACCTCTATATGTTGTAGTTATAAGAAAGTCTGGAGCTGGCATTTGAACTGAAAATTGAAAAAACATAGGCGTCTACTAGGGATTTTGAATCTGAGATTTTGGAGTAACTTGGATTTTTTTTTTTTTTTTGATTAAGGATATTCACCTAATGAAGTCTACATAGATATTCTAAAATTTGGAAAATTCTGAAATTTGAAAGACTTGTCTTCCAAAATGTTTTGAATAAGGGTTATTCAACTTGTTTATATTTTTACTTGTCCATATTTTATTTTATTTTGTTTGTTTGTTTGTACCGGGGATCGAACTCAGGACCTTGCGCTTCCAGGCAGACGCTTAGACCACTGAGCTAAATCTCTGGCCCCCATATTTTATTTTAAGTATATGTTACCAACTAAATATATTAAACATTCCACCAATTTTATATGTAATTACTAAGCTCTTGCTATGTCTAAGCCACTATGTTAAATGCTGTGTGGAACCTGACAGTAAAGTTAAACACAGCTCTCTTAAATAAGCTTATGATACAAAATAGGAGATCAGGCAAATTAGCCAAATTATAAATCAAGACAAAAATTGGTAAGTGCTTGAGGGTGATAGTGTAGATTTTTGGTGTTAGAATGAAAGTATATGTGTTATAAATTCAGATTCATGAACCTTAATAATTTAGTTATAAAAGGTTATTTTGATTATATTTAATAAATTATGATAAAGAGATTCATGTAAGGATTTTACAAAGTTTCCACCTTCACTTTAATATCCAGTCATTAAGGAATTTTGAAATAAAGTAGATAGACCTTTTCTGGAGATAAGTAGAAGAGCACAGTCCTGGCAGAGATGGATCAAGTGTAAGACACGGGCAAGTACAGGACCTGTTAGAGCTAGAATTCACAGGGATGGTCCTGGGTCTATACACTTGCGGAATGTTTTCCTCGGTGCCCCACCTAGGAGTGTGTTTCTATTAGTAACAAGATGTATCTGTTTCAGAAGTGGTAAAACTGAAGACAGAAAAGTTAAATGATTTGATTAAAGTCATTAGTTAACTGAAAATCATATGAATATGAGCTCAATTTTTACTTAGTTGTTTATTCAGTCATTAAAATTCATGATATGAAAAAATTGGAATCAGAATAAGTATATGAATGGGAATTTCTTCAAAAGTTACTTCATTTTTTTCTGACTGTATTCACAGAATTTCTCACTGGGATGTTTAATAATTTAGTCCTTCAAGGAGCCCTTCATATGTGTAAATGAAGCAGGATATGAATGGTTTCTGATCCAGCTCAGATGGTTGCAGTGGAGGGAGTTGATGAAATATTATCAATCACTTCTCAGTCTGATGTCAGGTGACCAGCTTTGCCTTTTACCAGGAAGCTTTGACCTCTGCCAGGACAGAATATTTGTTTGAGTGATTAGAAAAAAACAAAACAAAATAAAACAAAAAACATGTAAAATAAAGAACTGTAATTGCTTCTATTTTATGAAAAAACCTAAATTTCATAAAATAAAAGAATAATAGTTAAACACACTGTGTATCATTATCTTCAAAGTAGTTACTTGCTGTATAAGAGATAAAGTGATTCTTATAAAAAGAAACAAGACAAAACTTTCTTTTCAGTGAGCTAAAATAAACTGCTGGTAACAAATTAACACATATATTAAAATATTTTTGAAACAACAGAATGTGTAATTTGGGGAAGTATTTGAATTTTTCCCTACTTCCTATTTGTCTCTCTTCCATTTTGTTCATGCTGTCTCCATATATGTATTATATGTGTATATGTTTCTCATAAAATAAACCGTGTGATATTAAAGATTGTTTGACCTATTTCTCTTAATGTTATGTTCTTAAGCATTTATTTATCTATGAATGCCTTAAATTTATGCACATGCAGATATTCGAGACCCTTATGTTTCACCATGTCTAAACTAAAATAAAAATGGATCAAATATCTAAATGTTAAACAGCCAGGTATGATGGTACATAACTAAAATCCCACGCTCTTGGGAGGCTGAGGCAGGAGGAGTGAGTTTGAGGCTAGCCTAGGCTAAATAATAGTTCAACACTGACCAAAAGTATAGTGAGACCCTGTCTAAAACAAACAAACGACAAGCAGTGTTAAAACACAAACAATCATGTGGACGATAAAAGAGGTAAAACTCTTGAAGACATAGGGACAGGCTAAGACTTTTTGAACAGAGCCCCAGTGGAACTGAGAATCAACAAATGGCATATCAAATTAAAAGAAAACTTCCTCATGGCAATGGAATTGCCTTTTGAATTCTATATTTTTTCTTCTCTTTAAAGTCTATATGCGTATTCACATGTGTTATAAAGTTTTGATTCAGTGGAGCCCTCAGGATGAAGGACATTTTTCATTTACATTCAATTTTACTACAATAATGATGTCACTGTCAAGACAGCCAGTTCATATTTGAGTAAAAAATGTAATTACAAGGATGTAATCTAAGGTTAATTTATATTAGTCTAACCCTTTCCCCTTTTGCATCTTTAGTCTTGTACAATTTTGAATTAATTATGCTATGATGGCAAATACTTAGAAGTGCACATTGAGTAATTATAATTTCCACTATAGTGTTCAAAACACAGTGATCATCTAGTTATCAGTGACTTCACCAAATGAAATAAATTCAGAAACTGTGTAATCATTTTTATGTCAATTCTAAAACAGTATAATCCATAAAAAGTTATAGTTTAAAGATAAATGTAAATTTGGGTTTCATAAGTTTATCTCTGAGTCAACTTTCCTGGGGAAATAAAATTGCTTTGGCTACGCAAGTTGCCCTTCTATAATTCAAAATTCACAGCATCTGTGAATACCTGTGGCAACAATTTTGGATTGATAGGGAAGTTGTGGTTATTACTGGAGGGGGTTAATAATAACCCTGAACGGATTATTAGTTGGAATGCACAGAAGGGAGGACAGTGAACTCTCCTGGATGTGTTTATTAATCATCTTTAACTCAGCAGTCCTTCATATTTTAGGAGGCATACCATGGTCTTTGCCACCTCTATTATTATTGAGCTTTTGTTAGTGAAATGTTGGTTACTACGCTACTCAGTGTATCTTGTGAAGTCTTGAATTAACTTGTTATAATTTTGTAATTTATAGTTTTTATTAGTATAATATGTGTACATAATAAAGATTTACAATAAAGAAAGAAGCACTTTTAAAGGCAATCAATGGTTCTCTTTTGTATTCTTTCAGTGAATTGATAAGCTGTTAAACACCTCCCTGGGCAGCTGGGGCAGTACTTGCTGATTGACAAAAGGTAGATGCATCCTCTAGTGCTGATGTTAAGTACTGAGAGTATGATGTTGAAAAGAAATGAATGTTACTTTAATCTCTTCAGCACTTATTGGAGCTGATTTCTCACTCACTCCTTACCATTTTTTCCAAGTTCCTTTCCTAGAAGAAACACTTTTAGCTGTTTCTCTTTGTAATTCAGCTGCTGATAAGATTCAGATTTCTATACAGCTGTCAAAATTTTGAACATTTTTAATTATGTACTTTGCCATTTGCCTAGCAGTCTTGGAAAAGAACAGTCTTTTAAAAGGCTGCTTAAAATTGAAATTAAATTGTAAAACACTAGCTATTTGGAAATCCGAATTCCTCTAATATAGTTTAATCTAATTTTAAATGACCAAATTATGAATTTGAAAATGAAAAAAGATGAATGATAAGATAGTACCAGGTACAAATTTCCAAAGAATAATTTAAAAAAATACTATTGACAGTAAATATTTTCTTTGTTAATATATAATTAATTTAGTAACTAAGGACATTTTCTAAGTTTTGTGTTAGATATTGAATTTCTAGACTAACAAGTTTTTGTTGTGAGATTTATGGCAGAAACTATTTTGGAATTGGTAGGTAGCATCAATCTATGAATTTTGATTAATGGCAGAATTATTTTGGAATTGGTAGGTAATATCAATCTATGTTTTTGAGAAATACTCTATATCTATATCTGTAACCTATCCTTTAGGGATTATATTTTATTTAAATTAACACTTTTTCTTCTAAAAATATATATGATATGTGACAAGCTCAGGGCAGAAGAAACCAGAAAATTTGCATTTAAAACCAGATTGTTTTTTGGTGGGTAAAGTTTTCTTTCACTTCATAGTAACTACTAAAGGAGTTGCATTACCTATTTTTCACTTCCTTAAATCTTATCTTGTGTGAACAGCATGAATACTGCTTATAGTTTATCCTGTTTTATAATTAATTGAGAAACTTGTTGAATTTCATAATAGAAAGTCTTTCATTAAGTCATATTTCATATGAGCAGGCACAGTAACCTGAATTACAACTTGGATATAGATTATCCTTTGAAAAACATTTTATACCTTCAAAAAATTTAAGTGGCAGGAAGGCTTATAAAACTGTTTGTTTGAATGTCTACTATGTAGCCATTAATTTTGTAACTTGAACAACTACATCCAAGATGACAATATGTAACTAGTGATTTCTTAATGTTTTTTTTCTTTTTTCTTTTAGAATTCTGTATTGTTGCTACCATTTTTTCTTTTGCTTTTTTTCTCTTTAAATAATTTTTTAAAAAATGTATAATTGCTATTGTAAAAAAGAGAGGAAATAGGAAGTGCTATAAAAGATATAACTGCATGAATATTTAAGTGTGTAGGATTGATAACCATACTTGTAAGTTTTTGTTGGATTGTTGGACAGATCTGTTTGCAGTCTCACTGCTTAAATGTCTACTATATGCTCTAATTTTTTAACTTGAACAACTATTTCTAAAAGGACAATATGTAATTTATTAACCAGTGATCTCTTACTGTTTATCCTTTTTTTTGAAATTCTGTAATATTTCTACCTTTTTTCTATTTTTTTCTCTTTAATTAAAAAAATAAAAATAAGCTGTAGACATATTAGTGATGGGAAGTGCCTTTATTTAAACAACTGGAAATTATTTTGGTTATTAATTTGAAATAGAGACTAATAGGTAGTTGTTTCCTGGTGTTATGCCCCATTTGAAAAAAGTCATAAAAAGTAAATGGTTGTGTTTAGTATATCTCTTTTACAAACTATTCCGGGAATAAAATAATAAAAAAATCTAACAAGATGCCAAGTTCTACTAATATGAAAAAATTACCACATATTATTCAACAATATAACCTTAAAATTATGTTCAGTATGCATTTATAAAATAACGGCTGAAATAAGTGAAGTTTGTATTTTAGATATCAGTGACAGTGACAGTTTGTTCATCTTTAAGATGAATATTTCAATAGTAATGGCCAATTTTTACTGTTTAAAGAAGTATTTTGATTATAGGAACCATAATTTTTTTTTGTAAAAATAGAAAAATCAAGTTTTATCCAATAAATCTGAAATACTGAACTTCTAGCTCATTATGCCTTTCACTAGTCTTTGTTATTTATCTTCTGATTCTTGCATTTGTATCTGGGTTCCTAGCAGAAGTAGGGGTACAGATAGTACAAAGTAGCAGATGGTTCAAAATATCAACAGCCTCTTTTTAGTAATATTTTTGTATTATTGCAGTGATGTAATGGAGTGAGAAGATTTGATTCTAATTTTGGCTTTGCCTGTAATGTGGGTTGCCCTTTGACCTCATGAGGCCCATTGGTAAATGGAGGGACTGGGAATTGAACTCATAATCTTGTGCTTGCCAGCTAGGTACTGCCTATAGATCTTATATTTTGAGAAGAAATAATTCAACTCATTGTAAACCTCATTTATATTATGCCTTATACAAGTTCCTTATGTAAGAGATGTAGTGATTATGTACAAAAACTTCAAAGTCTAGTGGGGCACACATACATACAAACAGAAGATTTTAGAGTGTATATTTCAATTGGAATATATGAATTTTGAGGCTCTAGTAACAATACGTGTCATTTTTTAAAGTTGATGAATGTTAAACATGGAATTTGTATTATAATGGAGGTAGTGTTACTTGACGTTTCTGAGTTGTAAACTGTATTTTTGGTACTAGAGCATCTGTGATTTTTTCACAATTAAGCAAAACTTTTAGCTTTTCAGATAAGATGCCTGGACTTAATTCAAATCCAACAATTAAAAGGCATGAGAAACAAGCTATATTTCACTTTTAATTTTTTTTCTTTTAGGCTATATGTCATCTGTAAGATGACACGAGTGTTCAAGTGATGTGCCAGAAGAACTGCACATATTTTCCTAAGCCAGTTTTCTATCCCTAAGTTTCACTTTCTGTCATTACTATTCCCTGTATAATCATAAGCTATTGACATTTGAAACACAGTCACTTTTCTGCTTCTCTGCGAACTATTTTGTTATGAAGTCCTGCTAGAATGTCTGTAACACTATTTCTGAGATTTGCTTCCTCTTTCTTTCAGGTAGCAACAGATAGCTAATGTATACTAGGAATTTTGATAGCTATTGTGGCTAATAGATGACATACTTTTAAAGTCTGCATTCTTTCATTTCTTGTTTGCATAGTTATCTGCACTTGTGCAACTGATTTCAGTACTAAAAATGAATATATACTAATCCTTGAATTACACATATAAAAAATAAAACAGGACACTAACATTATTGCTGCTGTGGAGGCAGTGCAGAGTAGCAGCTAGTGTAGAATCTGAAGACAAATACACATTTACAATCCCTGTTGGTTCTTGGACAAGTTGCTCAGCTTCTTTGTGGTTTGCCATTATAGGATTGCTGTGAGGATTAATTTGAAAACCACTTAGAGAAGTACCTGATATACTGTAGAACCTCATTCAATATTACATATTACAGTAGTAAACTGATGAGAGAATATTAGAAAAGTATGCCTAATTGTTTAAATAAAAACTTTATAGGTTTTTGAGAAAAAGTAATTAAACTGTCTTCTTGTTAAATTTTATATTAGACTGAAAAATTCTGAAATTACATAAGAAAATATTGGTAATGTTTTGCTTGAAGTATTTTGGGAAAACAGAAGATGTTATCTAACACAACCTGTATAGGGAGGGTCTAACAAAGAATATTGGGGAATATGG
This sequence comes from Hydrochoerus hydrochaeris, assembly GCA_004027455.1. NCBI lineage: Eukaryota > Metazoa > Chordata > Mammalia > Rodentia > Hydrochaeridae > Hydrochoerus > Hydrochoerus hydrochaeris. Next base: position 135,397 of record PVLA01005687.1, read on the forward strand.
GTTGTGTGGAACACATTTATATTCAAGGGATGGTTATGGAAAGTTTCCAGATAATACGTTACCAAAGAGCAATTAGTACATTTTTATTCACCTCATTGTGGTATCTTGTGAAAAATTCAAATCAGCTAAAATGGAGTAGTCATTCAATGGAGATTAAGATAGATTTTTTTTCTGTACAGGCACAACAGAATTTCTATGGATTAGCTCTTGAAATGAATGATTTTTAGTTTAGAATTTCTGACATCATGATGGTTTTCAAGAAAAATACTTATAGTGATATGATCTCTTATTTGTCTTTTAAATACATATGTCAAATACCTTTATTTTAAAATTCTTACACAAACTGGTTTGAGTATTTTACTTTGTTTGGACATTCAGTATTTCCCATACCTAGTTGGCCACCAGAATATTAGACACTCTGTAAAGGTCAACTTCAGAGGCATAATGTAGAAAAAAATGATTTGAATAGGTTCCAATTCCTTCCTCATGTAAAAATCCAGAAATGTAGTCTACAGGATATGTAGTAAAGTTTTGTTGTCGTTAGGTTTCTATCTTTCCAATGTGATATCTTCAAGTTCACTTTGTTCTAATTGGAAGCTGGAGCTCCAAGAGGAGGGAGGAAGAGGAAAAAAAACTGTATCCCTCCCTAAAAGAACTACATTTGCTTATATACCATTGGTTGCACCTATCTGAGTGGCTTCTTTTAGCAGTAAGAAAAGCTGGGATTTAGATACTAGTTGAGAACTATGCCTTCCTAAAGCTATACAGGAACTTACTAGTATGGACACATGGAATGGATGTTGAGGTGGAACATTTACTTGCTTTCCCTAGACATTTACTAAACTGGCTGATTACAATGTTGATCCACAGATCAATGATATTATATTCTAATACAGATATTTCACTCAAGAATATCTGTGGTAAGTTAATGTATTTTTCATTTTAAAACCTATATTCCAAAAGCAAATGTAAATATTTAACATCTTCACTTATGATTCCTGTAAAAGAGTGAAAGGAGAAATGACTTGCTGCTATTTCAAAAACTTTTCTGCATTTTTAGTTCAGGAACTGTACAAAATCAAGCCATATAGGAGGAAGTGGTCATTAAAATATGATACATTTTACTTTACTTCTGGATGTGGTAAAGAAATAAATGAATTCACATTTGTGGTGGTGGGCCCATGTCCAGCCTCAGGTTTACCTATTCACTATTAGTACTCTCTGGAATTAGAGATTGTTTTCTCATGTTTACAGTTGTTTACAGTTGAAATAAAATTTTTTTAAAAGGAAAGATTTCAGAGGAAACCAGTCACAAGCTTCTAGGTGTCCTTTAGCAATGAAATTAAGCAGAGCCCACTTAATTTCTCCAGACATGTCCTCTGACCACACAGGTGAAGTGTTGCGTAATGAGCAGCTCACGCAAAGCTTGTGTAATGTAGGCATGTAGTGCTGCGTGACCAGCTTCATTTACTCAAACTCCATCCTAACGAATAAAAATCAAATATCATCATTAATCACATTGTTTACATAAACAGGTCAGTTTGGTGCAGTGTGGCCCAAGATTAGGAATAATAAAAATCACCCTTTTCCGACAATATTTTCTGACAGTTTGGTTGCTAGGAGTGGACTCCATACCTGTTCTGAAAACAGGCCTTTTAGGGAAATGTATAGATTTGAACAACTTGAGCCTATCAAATCAATACTTTCCTGTAGGCATTTCTGCCTGAAAGAGTAAAAAGGAAAAAGACACATGAAAGTTATTTTGGCAACACTGGCTGTCAGGCAGCAAAAGACAGTGATCTCTGAGACATGAAAATAAATGAGAGCAGCCCTATTATTTCCCGGATTTGCTATGTTGAGAATTTATGAGCTGCAGTTTATGAAGGAATAACCCACAAGAACCTTGTGGACTCCTTCAATTGAGCTGACAGAAGTAAGGATCCAGGGAGACAGAAGCATCTAGAATTTGTAGAATAGAGTATGACAGAAGGGAGAGAGCCTTTGAAAAACTGGGAGATCTGCAGAGGTTTCCCACAAGCACTGCACAAATATTGATCAACACATGCATGTGAAAAGATGACCCATAACTGTGTCAAAAGCAAAGTGAGAGTACTAGAACAGTACTTGGCAGTCACATTGTTTTCAGAACGTAGCCTGCTCCCACCTGTCTGTCTGGAAAACATAATGCATAGGACATTGAGTACTGAGAAGATTCTTTCCTTAGTATTGGGAAATGAGGGACTGGAGACCAAATGCTGGACAAGTCAAATTTCACAAATCTTAAAACCAAAACCTGAAAAGATCAAAATGTTTCCAAGTAAATAACTGTTCTTTAGAGAAAAACTCAAGAATCTTTATAGGAATACTAAAACATATACTGAATAACTTGAAATTCATAATGCCTGCTATTCAATTAAAAATAATTAAGCATCAAAAGGTATAAGAAAACATGATCTATAAGGAGGATTAATATCAGTGATGACCCACACCTATAATCCCAGCATTTAGAGGCTGAGGCAGGAGGATTGCTGAGAGTTTGAGGCCAGTGTGGGCTACAAAGTGAATTCAAGTCCAACCTGAACTGCATAGTGAAGACCTGTCTCAAGGAAAAAAAAATGTTAAGCAGAATCATCAAAGACAGAAGACCAGACTTCACAATCGGGAAAGTAACTACAATGTCAGATGAAAAATGTACTACATATAATAGAGAGATATTGGATATTACAGAAGAAAAAAGTGAAGTTGAAGATATAGCAATAGTAATTACCCAAATGAAGCACAATGAGGCCAAAATATTTTTTAAAGACAAAGAAAAGGAAAGAACGAAAGGAAGGGAAGAAAAGGGATGGGGGAAGGAAGAAGAGGGAAGGAAGAAATGCAGCAGGCAAGCAAGGAGTAACAGTGAGCTGAGGGACAACTTTGAGTAGCCTTTTCATGTAAATAGAATAGCTCAAGGAAAAGAGAGGTAGAAAGGTATGATGACAGTGAAAACCTATAAAGATATAAATCTGTAGGTCCAAATACCCAGTGACATCCAAGAAAAAATAAGAGGAAAGCTACACCAAAGCACAACATAATCAAATTACTCAAAACCTGTGTTAAAGGCAAAATCTTCAAGTCAGAAGGGAAATAGAAGTCCATACGGTCCAAATGAACAAAGATAAGGCAGCAGAAGACATTTTTTTTGAAAATTACAAGTGAAAAGACATTGAAGCAGGGGAAGCTCTCAACCCAGAATTGTGTATTGACTGAAATTCTCATTTAAAATGGGCGAGTGACTTTTTCAGACACAAAAACTAAAAGAATCTGTGAACAGTAGGCCTGGATGCCAAGAAATGTGAAAAGTTGTATCCCTCAAGCAGAAGGAAATAATACCAGGTGAAAACATGATTTATACCAAGAAATATAGAACTACAAAAATAGTGACTGCAAGGGTAAATATGTGATTTTTACTTAAATCTTATGACAAAATTAGTTAAACTTTTTGAAAAAATGTAATATGGGATTTATAATATATAGAAGTGAAGTTATCATAGAGAAACTTTGAAAGCATCCTACACAGTGAAGTGAAACAGAAAACAAAACAAAACATCCCATATTTTGAATCTTTTTATATGACACTTCCAGAATAGACAAATCCATGGAATCAGAAAATAAATTTGTAGTTGCCTAATGATACGGGATTAGGGGAAAAGGAAGTGATGCTGATGAAATATTCTATAATGCAATATGGTGACAGTTAAACTACTGTAAACTGCTAAAAAGTACTGAATTGTATCCTTTAAATAGGTGAATTATATGATGAGTTAATTATAGCTCAGTCAGGCTGTTATACAAAACTTATAGGAGAAAAAGACACTGTATATGGGGGAGGGTGAAATTGGCATAAGTACAACAAACAGAGTGTCAGTCAGTCTGCTCTTTGAGACTCCTCAAGTGGTTTTCCAGTGCTGATAGAAACAAACTGATTTTCAGCAAAGACTCAATGAGTGGCTGAACATTTTCATCTTTCTTACAGAAAAAGGATGAGTACTTTTTGTGTGAACTCTTCATACCCTTTTCCTATTGTGTGTAATAATATTTTTGTATTTCCTTGTCAATTAATGTGTGTGATAGATGTATTATTTTTGTATTTTTACTTTAATTTTAAATTTGTTTTCAGATATTTTTGCCCTTGCAGTACAATTGCTAAATTGTTTTCATTTAAAGAATTGGAATAACTCAGTGTGACTTCATAGTACATATTTCCAATAAACAATACTACTTTTTAAATGGAGACTTTTTCAGTTATTGAAACAAAAAGCATTACTGAAGAAGACAACCAGTAATCTGGGAAGTTGAGGCTGGAGGATTGAAAGTATGATCTCAGCTGGAGCAATTTAGTGACTTATTAGCCAGAAACTGAAGATAAAATGTAAAAAATGACCCAGGATTCAACCTAGTATTAGTAATTTTCCCCCTAGAACCGGAGAATAAAAGGTGAAATAGCATCTTTTACATTTAAGAGAATAAAAGAGACTTAAATAGTCAATATATTTAGGAATCTTATCTTGTTTAAAATAGTTATTTAATACATTATATGTTTCTAAGTGAACATCTGAATTTGGCATAGATTTAATTTCTCCTTTTAAATTTTTTTTAAAATATCAAAAGTTTTTCTCTAACACTAAATATCTTCAGAAAAATGATTTTAATAGAGATCATGTATATATC